>SJYQ01013830.1:105549-161908 GCA_006410935.1 Redunca redunca | reverse complement strand
TTAATTCATAACATTTCACATTTAATTGCTTTATCTGTTTTGGTCCATTAGATTCTATTTGAGATTATAGCTTTTATGATAAATTAAATTCTAGGGTTTTATTTTGACATCTAAGTTAATTTTTAATTCTGAAAAAAGTTCTGCCCTATGCAATTTAGTTCTTTTGAAATGCTTAAAAAATTGTATTTGGGGCATTATAAGTTATTCATGAAGCAGGTATTTCATTGAGTTTTCTTCAAGTTTTCTTTGGTCTGAGTCTCTTTCGTGAAAGGCCTCTCTGAGGGATGTTTGTGTGTCAGCTCTTCCTATGATTTCCAAAGGGAGATTTCTCAGAGGAAGTTGCTTGGTTGGAGTACACCTGGATGACAGGGTAGAACTGAATCCCTACATTGCCTTCACTTGATTAACTGAAAAGGCTTTTGAGCCTTTCGTATGTGTGATTCCCTGTAAATTAGTCTGGGTTTAGCCACGCAATCAAAGGCTCTCTAAGAATTATAGGACTAAAAATGTAATATGGGAATTAGGACTTAAGAGCAGGAAGAGTGAAGGTCAGAATGACTGCAGTCACAAGTTTGGCATAAGTTATTGATGACTTTGGCCTGAAATACTGAGGTAGGTGGTTAGCTGAGAAATCCGTTTAATTCTCAAGTTTACAGAACTATCCAATCACTATCCCAGTCTACTGCATCAGAGTGGGAGTGCATAGATGAATCTGTGAAGCCATACCAGTTGGCCTCCATGACTTTCCTGTTCCCTTCCACTTTCTAAATCTGGAGCTGTAACAAGGGCATTCTGGGAAATGTAGTATCTGGCTTTTCCTCACCAATGTAGATGAAATGTTAGACATTTATGATGAAGATGATGTCCACCGATGGCAGTGCAACCTTTCCTATGAGATACAGAATGAAACGAGTCATTACACACACACACACACACACACAAATGAAGTCCTATACTCTTCTGTATGTTTAATGAATCTTTAAGTATCATGATATGTTGAAAATCAACTCAGATATTGTCAGTTATTATTTGAACATCTATTTTGTAAGTGACATTATGGTAGGCACTATGAGTTAGGTGACTTTGTTATTTCAAGGCAACCAATCAAATTTCCTCTAAATTTTTATATTTTACCTAAAAGTTGACACACTTTTTCTGTTGAAGAGTGGCAGAATTTCTAGAGCATGTTGATAGATTTTTTAAATAAGGAATCTGATTATTTGAAGTCAGCATTGATCCAGACATTTTAAGGCATTTGAAATCATTATTGTTCCACACATTTAAGACTTACAATGCGTGTCAACCTGAAGAAAGCAAGATAAGGATAAAATCTACTATTTACATTTAAGCCATTTGGGTTTGAATAGCTCATGGGAAGTTAAGCCTTCCAGAGACTACAACATACAGTCTTGTGCCTCAAAGCTGTTTCTTTTAAGTTTTTGACTGTATATAGATCTCTACAATAGCCATCTGTGTCCAGAATGTCCTTGCTGACAAATAGTCTGTAGACTTTGGAATCTTTGGAGGCAGATACCATATCTAGGATGTATTCTATTCTCATTGACTAACAACATACTATCTACATGGAAAAGATGCAACACAAGTGTATAGAATTAATATTTACAGTAATTCAAACAATGGACCTAGACTGTATCAAGGAAATGTGCCTGTGCCCTCTGGGAAAGTGACGGAGTGTTTCTTCCAAAGTACCTCACAGAGTGGCATTTATCTTCTTCCTATGTGAGCTGACTTCCTGTTAGTCTCCCTTCATCTCCTCTGCTCTCCCCTTCGCTTCATCACTCTAACCTCGTTGACCTTCTCACTCTTCCTGGAACTTGTGAAGCACTCTTCCACATAGGGCATCTGAAATTCCCTTTGCCAGGAAAGTGCATCTCCACAATAATATCTCAATGAGAATGTTACCCAAGAAAACCAAAGCATGACCTAAATGTAACTACTAGAAGTTAGGATCCAATTTAGGTCACAGGGTCTCAGGAACTCCATTTAACTGTTGAAACTAAATACTATAATGTAATAAAGGCTGATTTGACTTGTTAAATTCAAAAAAAATCCTCATAGTATTCTTTTTCCCTCTTTCTCTCTCTACCTCCCACTAGCTAATCTGAAATTTCTATTTCCTCCATTCAACGTATTTTACTCCTNTCACTTGATTAACTGAAAAGGCTTTTGAGCCTTTCGTATGTGTGATTCCCTGTAAATTAGTCTGGGTTTAGCCACGCAATCAAAGGCTCTCTAAGAATTATAGGACTAAAAATGTAATATGGGAATTAGGACTTAAGAGCAGGAAGAGTGAAGGTCAGAATGACTGCAGTCACAAGTTTGGCATAAGTTATTGATGACTTTGGCCTGAAATACTGAGGTAGGTGGTTAGCTGAGAAATCCGTTTAATTCTCAAGTTTACAGAACTATCCAATCACTATCCCAGTCTACTGCATCAGAGTGGGAGTGCATAGATGAATCTGTGAAGCCATACCAGTTGGCCTCCATGACTTTCCTGTTCCCTTCCACTTTCTAAATCTGGAGCTGTAACAAGGGCATTCTGGGAAATGTAGTATCTGGCTTTTCCTCACCAATGTAGATGAAATGTTAGACATTTATGATGAAGATGATGTCCACCGATGGCAGTGCAACCTTTCCTATGAGATACAGAATGAAACGAGTCATTACACACACACACACACACACACAAATGAAGTCCTATACTCTTCTGTATGTTTAATGAATCTTTAAGTATCATGATATGTTGAAAATCAACTCAGATATTGTCAGTTATTATTTGAACATCTATTTTGTAAGTGACATTATGGTAGGCACTATGAGTTAGGTGACTTTGTTATTTCAAGGCAACCAATCAAATTTCCTCTAAATTTTTATATTTTACCTAAAAGTTGACACACTTTTTCTGTTGAAGAGTGGCAGAATTTCTAGAGCATGTTGATAGATTTTTTAAATAAGGAATCTGATTATTTGAAGTCAGCATTGATCCAGACATTTTAAGGCATTTGAAATCATTATTGTTCCACACATTTAAGACTTACAATGCGTGTCAACCTGAAGAAAGCAAGATAAGGATAAAATCTACTATTTACATTTAAGCCATTTGGGTTTGAATAGCTCATGGGAAGTTAAGCCTTCCAGAGACTACAACATACAGTCTTGTGCCTCAAAGCTGTTTCTTTTAAGTTTTTGACTGTATATAGATCTCTACAATAGCCATCTGTGTCCAGAATGTCCTTGCTGACAAATAGTCTGTAGACTTTGGAATCTTTGGAGGCAGATACCATATCTAGGATGTATTCTATTCTCATTGACTAACAACATACTATCTACATGGAAAAGATGCAACACAAGTGTATAGAATTAATATTTACAGTAATTCAAACAATGGACCTAGACTGTATCAAGGAAATGTGCCTGTGCCCTCTGGGAAAGTGACGGAGTGTTTCTTCCAAAGTACCTCACAGAGTGGCATTTATCTTCTTCCTATGTGAGCTGACTTCCTGTTAGTCTCCCTTCATCTCCTCTGCTCTCCCCTTCGCTTCATCACTCTAACCTCGTTGACCTTCTCACTCTTCCTGGAACTTGTGAAGCACTCTTCCACATAGGGCATCTGAAATTCCCTTTGCCAGGAAAGTGCATCTCCACAATAATATCTCAATGATAATGTTACCCAAGAAAACCAAAGCATGTCCTAAATGTAACTACTGGAAGTTAGGATCCAATTTAGGTCACAGGGTCTCAGGGACTCCATTTAACTGTTGAAACTAAATACTATAATGTAATAAAGGCTGATTTGACTTGTTAAATTAAAAAAAAATCCTCATAGTATTCTTTTTCCCTCTTTCTCTCTCTACCTCCCACTAGCTAATCTGAAATTTCTATTTCCTCCATTCAACGTATTTTACTCCTAAATGTTGCCTGATGCAGAATAGAAACTCAATAAATATTTTTGAAGGGACAAATAGATAAACATCAGATTTCAATTAACTTAATGTTCTTTGACTCACAATGAGTAGTTCAGTGAGAATGTGGCCCCTGAACTTAATCAGTAAGTCCCCTATGAATCCTGTAGTGTCACCAAGGAAGGTGCTTTCTTTCTTTGTTTTCAATATTGATGGAACTGGTGTAGTCTGGAAAAGTGTGCATGATAAAATGTCATTACTAAAAGTGTATGGCTAGGTTTAAAGCTTTGGGAATCTAACCCATATTCATATTTAGTGGAAACATATCTGAGTTCTTCCCTGGTAGTTCAGCTGGTTAAGAATCCTCCTGCAATTCAAGAGACCCCAATTTGATTCTCAGGTGGGGAAGATCCCCTGGAGAAGGGAACAGCTACTCACCCCAGTATTGTAGCCTGGAGAATGCCATGGTCTGTATAGTGCATTGGATCTCAAAGAGCTGGACCCAGCTGAGAGACTTTCACTTCACTTTATCTGAGGACACTGTATTTCAATATTTTTAAAGTCACTTGAACCTACAAACAGTTTTCCATAAGCTCATCATTTCAGCTCATTAGATATTTAATCATATTATAAATTTTGGACTCTTCCAATTTTTTTTCTTGACATTGTTATTCATTTCATATTTCACATAGAAATTATTATTTAGTAAACAATAAAAACCCCACTCAGCTGTACTGTGATAAGGAGAATACATTTTAACTTTTTCAAAATAAAGTTCCCAAACTGTTTAATCAATTGACTAAAACATATTAAAATATCTATGTAACCAACAATATACTAAATAATTTATTATCTGTAGACATATTATAATGGTAAAGGTGTTTATATACTAGGTGAAAATATAAAAGAGAAACACTTGAAAAAGAAAGAAAATTAATGCTAATCTGGAAGCCTCTAATGAGAAGGGCAAAAACAACTGAGAGATGAGAGATTGCTATAAACTGGTGCCATAAGGGAAATTTTCCTGGAGGAGAAGGGCCTAGAAGAACAGAGAGAACCTAGCTAAAGGCATAAAGAATTTGCACAAACCAAACTGACTGCAATAAATAAATGGGGTCCAAAAAAAAAAAAATGATAATCAAAGCTTGCTCCAATTTTGGCTTACTTTTCTGTGTCTGATTCATTGTGGTCTCTGATTTCTGACCTGTAAAATGACTCATGATGTTTATCTTCTGGGACTGGTAGGAAGATTTATGAAGATGCCATATGACAGCTCCTGGAAATATTATCACTTATTAACCACTTGTTTGTTCATTCTTGGAAGATGTTTCTCTCTCCTGTATGAGTCATATAGTTAGTTTATTAAAAGTAAGAAAACCAAGGGAAAGTTGTGACTTTCACTGGGACAAAATCAAAAGTATGAGATGAGTGTTTCACATGTTCATAGAATCAGTCCAGACACCTCCTCCAGCCTATCAGCTGAGCACCCCACACATTGAAATTGCATGTTGCCTTACCAAGAAATATATTTCATTTTGTTCTGTATCTGCTTTTCTCATGAAAATTTGAGGAAAAGAAACCTGTTCTTACTACTCCACAGTCACTGCCATTACCCAGAGTTCTTGCACAGAAACCTCTAACAGAAATGGGTTTCCATATACAAAACTCAACTTGCTTTTATCACCAATTCTGTTTAACTAAGTTTACTTTGGACTGAATGTCCTAAAATTCAAATGTTAAAGCATTAACCCCCAACATGATGGCATCAGGAAGTAGGGAGTCATTGAGAGGGGATTAAGTTTAGATACTGTCCTGAGGTCCTCATATTGGAATTATA
Source organism: Redunca redunca (assembly GCA_006410935.1). Taxonomy (NCBI): domain Eukaryota; kingdom Metazoa; phylum Chordata; class Mammalia; order Artiodactyla; family Bovidae; genus Redunca; species Redunca redunca. The sequence goes on along the minus strand of SJYQ01013830.1, from coordinate 156,148 downwards.
ACCCTTATAAGAAGAAACCCAAAAGGCTTTCCCTCTCTCTCCTCTCTGTCTCCATATGAGATACAGCATCTAAAAGAAGGCAGCCATCTACAAACAAAAAGAAATCCCTCACTGGGAACTAATTAGATCCGCAACTTGATCCTGGACTTCCCAGTTTCCAGAACTATGAGAAACAAATAGTTGTACAACTCGCTCAGCCTGTGGCATTGTACTATCGCAGCCCAAGGTGACTAAAATAAAGTTCTTGGGAAAATCACAGGGATCAACGCCATGGTACTGTATATGAATGAAATGAAACTCAGAACTAAACCTTTTATTGTGCACCCCAGATACTTAACTTGAAAAAAATCATTGAAATGTGTACTAGTAAAAGGTTGCTTTCTTCTTCCAGCTGAACAATTTATCTTCCATACTTTTTTCCTTTTATAATATTTTCTAAGAATGATTATATTATTTTTCTAGTTGCAAATCATATGTGGTTTCTAGAATTAAGAGAAATGGCCTTAATTCTCTTCCCTCTGCCTTGTACTTCATCTTATTAACTCAGTTTTCTTTTCTCAATCCCCAGCCTCAAACCCTCATCCTATATAACCTGTTTTATTTTTTTTCAATCTTTTAATTTAATTTTCTATAGTGATTTGATCCTCTCGGATCAGCCCCAGTCCTCATAGGAAGAATGGCAGCAGACTTGGTGTTGAACAAGCAAATTCCAGCGACAGGCACTAGCAGGCGCACATAAAACCAGAGGGACGCTTCATGCGGGTGATGCTATCAGCTCACTCACAATCGAGACAGCTGCCACCCCCTTGCTCAGAGCTCATTGCTTTAAACGGAAGTCCTCTGTAAACATTCATTCGGATGGATTTATTCAACAGTGTTTGAGGCAGAGCTGAGTTTATTACTACAGATATGGTTGGGGCTCATACAGAGTAGCATAATGCTTCATCAGCTGCCACACCAAACACACCCAGGTGACATGTATTATCTATTGAAAGGAGTCAGGGGGTCTTTTATGGCAGAGCAGAGATGGGGGAGGTTTGCTGGAGAATTTGTTTTCATAATATTCTGAGTGGGTTAAAGTGTATGAAGATTTTAAATCATCTCTTTTAGCTTAAGTTATCTTTTTTTTTCCCCTTTTGCCCATCCCTGTCTTCAAAGAAAGTGATACGCTTGTCAAAGAAGGAATTAATTAAGCAAATCAATCAGTCAGTTTTATTAAGGAATTACAAAGCCCAAGTGGAACATTAATTATTCAGATAACGGGACATCTTTGAGCCTTTCTTTTCTATTATTGATAAGCTGCTATCTATCATCCAGATTGCTTTAGTACTGATTTAGTTGTGAATGAAGCCTGGTCATTCAGCCAGAGCATATGGTAGTTATGAGCACTGTTGGGAAGCTGGAAGCAAAAGAAGGACGTGGGGCTCTCTTCCCTCAGCATGAGTACAAATGGTGACCACTGCAAGACAAGGACCAGGGCTTAACTGCAGACATTGCAGTGAAAGGCTTGCTATGCTGCTGCCATCCGTCTGATCAATGATGGCCACGGACTTAATGATGTTGGGGCTTCTCCTTCACCACAACTAGAGTCCTTCTTCATCTTAGAAGAACAGCTAATGCCACATTTATATTAAAGCCAATGTCAGTGTTTAATAACTAAAATTAAAAAATGCCCTTAATTTAACATCTAGAGAAACTAGATGTTTTTTTCTCTGCAGCATTAAGGTGACAAAGATTTCTTTGAACATCAGAATTTTCTATAACACCCTTGGTTTTAGTGTGTGTATATATATGAGAACAGGATGGCACCCCACTCCAGTATTCTTGCCTGGAGAATTCCATGAAGAGCCTGGAGGGCTATAGTCCATGCAGTCACAAAGAGTCGTATACGACTGAGTGGCTAACACACACACACACATATGTATATATAGAGAGAGACATGAACAGGATTAAAAGTGTAGGATTAAAAGTTTGCTCAGATCTTGTCTGATTTGTGTCAGAAGCTCAATTACTTGTTCATTCTTTCATCAAAGATTTATTGAGTACCTACTATGTGCTGAGTTCTGACAATGCAAACACTGAGACTTCACGGTACTCATGCCGCTATGATAGAGCACTTACTAATAAAAAATATATTTTTTTATTCAGATAAGCCATCAGTACCTCAAAAGTAAGTTCAAAATAAAACAGAATCTAAGAGCTCAGTGCAACAAAACAATCACATCAGTAAGTAAAATAAACAAATTATTTTTTTCATAAATCACAGAAGAGAATATATGAAACCCAAAGGGTCCAGTGAAACTTAGAAGAAACTCCTATGGAATAAAAGGATATAAGGCTGGCAAGGGGAGATATGCTGGCCAGAACATGAGAGTTTAAGAACATTCCTTGCTCTTTTTATCACTAAATGGCTTTGTTTAAAGCTCACTGGCCACAGAAAGACACATTTCTTAAACTTTATGGGCTCAAGCCAAATCTAAAAACACTAACAATATATCTCAATACTTAGAAAATTCAGGAGTCAGCAGCAGCTTATTGCAAAACTGTTAGGCAACATTGTGAAACTACCTCCTTCTAAGTGATATCTCCCTCTCCTGAATGCTTATAAAATTTTGTATTACTCATATACCACTTAGCATATCTTGTGGCTATTGAGGCAAAGGTTTTAAGTATGACACCATATTAAAATCTCCTTAGAGCAAAACCAGAAGTGTGAGCAGTAAGATAAAGCACTGATAAATTGAACTCATTAAAAATAAAAATGTTTGCTTTTATAAGCAAGGTCTTCTAGTTAAAGGTGGTGGATCAATACTCATGCTCATCTTTTGCTCATCTCCTCTCTTCAACACCCCACTAAAATTTAAAGTGTTGTTCTGAAAAGGCAATAAAAACAAACACAAAATGTAAAAACTGAGAGAAAATATACTGTGAGTAGAATCATCATTTTATAAGAAATGCCTGAACATTTCTAGAAACTGAAAAGCAATCAGAGAAGATGTAACTGACACCAAAAGACAAGAACATCACTGGTTTGAAAGCACATAAAGCCATAAAGCGATTTCCGGGCAACAAGAGAGCTCTTCAGTTTGTTTTTGTAGAACCTAAAGAAGTTCCAGATTCAGAGAAAGTATGAACAACCTATTTCCTACTCCCTTGCCCGCAAGAAGTGGGCTTGCTTACATGTTTCACACTCTCTGATTTCTCGCTCTTACATTTTGTCCTCCCTTGTGATGACTGTGGTTGTTCTTTGCCTGTCGTGACTCCTTTTAAATATCAGTTCAGTGAAACATGCCCATGAACCGTTCCTCTCACACTATACTGCCCTTACTCCTTTGGATTTTGTCAAAGTCTCCATTTCTAGACCCATATGCCTGAAAGCTTGGCTAAATTTTCAGTTTGCCCTCCCAAGTCTTGCCACATTTCCAAGATACTAACAATTTCTTTTATGAGCATCTAATGTATTTGGGGCTCATTTTAAAAAATATTTGTGAAGCCTCAAGCCTGGTGAATTAGAAAGAGCACTGGAACATTAGAAGTTCTTGTCTTAATCCTTAACTCAGCCAAAAGCTCTCCCAAAGACTTTGGACTCTGAAGTCTGGCGGAGCTATTATTTGGCTCATTTGCACCTTAATTCAAAATCAAACCTGACTGAGTGTCTGATCATAGAAGCACTTCTCCAAAGAGTCATACACTCATCCAAGCAATTTGGCCAACAGTTTCTTAGAGTTTTCTGAACAGTTCCATGGAACTTTAGGCCTTTTCAGAGAATGGTTTTTGACAATCACTGCCATGAAATCATGGCATTGACTTAACAAAACTCATTTAATTTTCATTCATTTATTTCACAAATATTTACTCTCAAGACTAAGTACCAGTCTTGATAAAAGTCTATAAAAATAATCCTGGGAATAGAAGATAATTGTTTCTTTAACCTAGAAGTGTTATGATTCTCAAGTCTTCAAAATGGAAACAAGCTCACTGCCTCCCACACCGCTCCCTACACACACACTCTCACTTTCCATCCACCACACAGAACCACCCAGTTTCACAAATCTTCCCATCTCTGTGCTGCTGTTGGTTTTTTTTTTTTTTAGCAGAGTGTCCCTCCAGTGGAAGCAGGGCTGGGACTCAGCTGGACAGTCATTCTCAATTTATCTCAGCCATGTTACTTCTCCCACCAGCCATTTCAGAGCACATCACAGCTGCCTGTCATTTCTCCATTGTTCCTCCATCTCATTTATTTTTTAGTATTTTCTCAACAGTTCCTCCAGACGCTCTTATTAAGTGCTGAGCTGATTAACCTCCTGTTTCTGAGCAGTGGAGCTGCAGTGAGCTGCATGGCCTTGCAGGAGGTTCCCCCCATCCCTGAGAGCAAACCAGTCCAGCTCCAGTCAGTTTACACACCTGCCACAGCTCACAACTGGACTTGGTACCTACTTGTTTTTTTTTTTTTTTTTTACGCTTCTGCTCTTTTTTTTTTTTTTCCAGACAAGGATACACCATGGCCCCAATCATCACCACTCACTGACAACATCTGTGATTGAAATATCTCAGTCCACAGAAGCAGAAGCTTTCTATTAACTTTACAGACATGTTTTATCATGATACAAACCCAGTAGGCCCTTAGCAGATTCTCTCCAAGATGCTCTGGTTCGTGGCTAAGAGCTGCATGCAGCTTACACCACAAAGACCTGTGCACCCAATCAAGAGGGAGAGATTGTTGCGTTACCTTGGCAATCTAACCAAAATGGCGCCTCACTATATATAACGTTTAAGTCCTTCCCACATGCATACCCAAGCCAAAGTGTATTTGAATCTCTTCTAGATCTTAGCATAGCAAAATTTGGGGTCATAGTTATTACAACAGGCATTCAGGTAGGCCTGAGCCCCAAATTTATAAAAAGGTAAACAATAGAATAAAACTCTCACTCTCTGACCCATTCCATCCCAAAATTATAGAATATGAATCAGATTTTGCCTGCACTGGCTGAATCTGTCTAGACTGAGACAGTCAATCAGCTACTTCATGTTCATCCTTGTACATTCTGTGGATAAACTTTTTACAGTGATAACATAGCAAGTTACTACTTGTTTTCTAAGTTTCCCTCCTTGCTCTAAATGACAGTAGTACATTACTTTATAGTTAACAAAACATTTTTAAGCCCGCCAATTTATGTATTCAAAATGGCAACCCACTCCAGTACTCTCGCCTGGAGAATCCAATGAATGGAGGAGCCTGGTGGGCTACAGTCCATGGAGTCACAAAGAGTCGGACATGAATGAGCAATTTCACTTTCACTTTCACAGCTGTGTGAAAGTGCTCCCATCATCTGTGATTTTGGAAGACTTGTCCATAATTATACAAATAACAATGAGAAACCTGAAATTGAAAGACAGACATAACTTACAAATCTTAGTTTTTTGCTCTTATAACAAGCTGCCTTCCTTCTACTCTTGTTCCAAAAAAAAAAAAAAAAGTATCATGGCTATGATACAATTTTCCCAAATAAGAAAATTAAGCTTCTAAGTTTAGCAACTGTCTCACCTGCTATTCATGAGATGGCCATGTTTTGTCCCTCATGGTTGCTCTCCATCAAGCCTGTGGATTGGAATGGCAGTAAATGAGGGTACAAAAGTAAAACATCTTGATTCTACCACCTCTCTGGCTACTGTCTCTGGCATATTAGTAAATATTCTTTGCTGTTTGCTGTTCACACTGAATCTGATGCCTTAGTTAACCAAGCAGGAGGGATGGTCCTCATTCCTTTCACAGAAACTAGTGAAGTTTGCTCCAAAGAAGATTTCAGAACTTTTATGTTCAAATACTTGTGTCACACAAGGTAGAGTGAGCGTGGAGTGATGATGTCTCTTCTAGTTCCTCAATTTGTCTATAGCCTTACAAAAGAGAGTGGGGATTTTTCTATGGCCCAGTAATTAAGAGTCTGCCTTGCAGTGCAAGGGACACAGGTTCATTCCCTGTCAGGGAACTAAAATTCCACATGCTGAGAAGCAACTAAGCCTGCACACTGTGATAGTGAGCCTGCACACCACAACCGGAGAGCCAGCACAACTCAACAAAAGATTCTGTGCGACACAATGAAGATCCCACCTGCTGAAGCTGAGAACTGATACAGACAAATTAATTCATTAATTTTAAAAATAAAAAAGAGAGTGACTTTACTGCCTAAGTCTGCTGGCCCTTCTCCAGGCCTCTGGGTGTGGCCTTGATATTCAGTCTTTCATAGCAAACCGTCACCTGTTTGTCTGCAAACTGCAGCCCTCTGCCTCCTATCACCATCCTCTACTTGCATCCCTCCTTCCCTCCCTAGAGCATGGCATGAAAATCTTGAAGGCCTAAGTCTACTCAGGACTTCCCTGGTGTCTCAGATGGTAAAGAATCTGCCTGCAATGTAGGAAACCAAGGTTCAATCCCTGGGTTGGGAAGATCCCCTGGAGAACGGAACGGTTACTCACTCCAGTATTCTTGCCTGGAGAATTCCCTGGATATGCACATCTGATAATTTTTCATCCTCCTCTCTGGTAATAAATACCAAGGCTATCCTTTAACTATTTTCTAGAAGTCAAAGCTTGATTCTCATGGTTATTGAGGAGATACTTGAAAAGTGCTATGTATGAGACATTGATATTCTTCCCAATTATATATTTCTTTGCTTTAATAACAGGTCAACCAACAAAGCTAATATGATTATGATGTAAAAGCATTATCCCCCTTCTCAGCTTGAATCTGCAAGTCTTCTGAGTCGCACCTTGGTGAAGTGAAACATGCTCTTGATGCCCTCAGCTTCTCCATGAATTTCTTTTCATGGTCAATTATGACCTCCTTATCCCCATTTACAATCTAATTATTAAGACTTGGGGTTTGGAAACAGACAGGTATGAGGGACAATGAAGGAAGGGTTCCTCTGCTTGTATCCCTGGTAACCAGTGAGCCAACCTGATGTCAATTCTCCCTAAAACTGGTAACGTTCTCCCCACTCAGAGAGTGAAGCCTGCTACCAGGTCCTGTGGGCTTTCCAATACACACACTCTAGGACCTTGCTTCAGATGTGTAAATTCCCCCATCCATTAAACCATTGATGTTTCTGTTGCTGCCTCCAGGCTTTTTCTTCCATCTTAAATCTGGACAAACACAGGTATTGTCAGCCTGTGGGGTGCAGCCCAACATCTTGGCTTCTTAATGCCTAACTGTCTCGGCACTTTACACTCAACCTTCAGATCTCGTGTATCTGAAGTATCTCCCTAAGTGTTTTTCAGCCCAAGCTGAAATCAATCTGGTTTCAAATTATGAAAAACAAAATTTTGGCATTAAATAGCTTATAGTCACCCATCAGACAACCAGTCACTGAAGCCTCATTTTTTTTTTCTCTATGAAAGCTTGAATTCTTAATTTGCTGGATTTTTATTAAACATGGCTATGTTTTAGAGAGTAACATTAATTTGGTTTTTAGTTATCAAAATATTGGTATGAATTTATTTACCCAGGATCTTTCTTGAGATAAGAAAGTGTGGTGATAAAAAAATCCAGCTGATGAAGAAAGTGAGGTCTCAAATGTGCAAATTCCATCAGATGGCTTCAGAGAAGTAATATGCTGCATTCGGGGAGATATGAGAAGGACAGGAGAAGCAGGTCATAGGGCCAGGAAGGGTACTGGGGGATGTAAGCTCTAGTATGTATCTCTGAGCAGGTACTCTGCCAGGCACCCTCTGGAGCACACCTCACTAATCTTCACAAAAATCCTACCACACAAATATTTCTACCCATCTGTATCATGCTGTAGCAGAGAGACTTTAATCTCATGATTGCTTAGACTAAATCCTGAGAGGAATCTCAGGATTACTGAGCCAACCTATGATGATGCAGAAATTAGAATCTAAGTTTTCCTCCAAAGTCCATCTCTGTCTGACCTGTCCACTTACCCCCATAATAAGGGCAATGCTGAGCACTTCTGTATCATAGTTCAAGTGGCCTTGCGGTCTATTAGATACCATTAGATGCTGCTAAGTAAACCTGTAAACTGCTGTCCTATCTTTGTAACAGAGTCACCTTTGGTAAATTGTGAGCCCAAGAGAATTTGTTGGTATGATTTCTACCCTCTTTTCCCTTCTGCTCCAGATGCCCACTTCTGGCCTCTGTCCCTCACTTAAATCCAATTTTAGCTCCTGTCTTGACAGTGTGGTTTCCTGCTTTCTCTCCATCTACTCTTCAACCTGAAATTTTGCTTTGCCTGCACTCCTGGGAAGCTCTGACAATCACCAGCATAGTGAACTGCAGTTGCTGATGGGGATGTGGCATATATTTCAGATGTGCTGGTATAGAATCACTTGCTTTAAATGAGAAGCTTCTGAAGAAGAAGTTGCACAAGGATTGTCACAAGGATTAGAGATAAAAACTAAAGGAATAAAGTGTGAAGAGCAAGTTTTCAGGCACGTGGCATTGGGAAGGGTGAGAGGCCTATGCTGGCATTTCAAGATCCCTGAGATCATTCCACAGAGGCAAGAGGTTAGTCCCTGAGTTAATTACTGAAACTTAAACATGCTTCCTCACATTATAGAAAATTAAACTTGTTTTCTAGTCCTTTAGACATTGTTTCCTAAAAGGCAAAAAAAGTAGGTTTTCATTTCCTCTTCATTGAGCCCAACCCAGAACCCTTGTGACCTCATCCTTACTCTGGAACAAGTAGCTACATTTAGAAGAGTTGTAGTAAATGTTTACCCTAAGTTTTTGTGCCACTTTCTTTTTTCTTAGTCCATGGACATTAACTATATCTGTGGCAGTGTTGACTATTTTTTTCTTCAGTAATTTCTTTTGCAGCAAGCATGATTCTAGGTCAGCATCATTAGAATCATTAGAGACTGGCTGCACGCCAACCCCCTTGTAACATCTGTTGGCACCCAGGGAGAGGATCACTCTGAAGTTTTTCTGAGGATCCCAGAAGATCACTCTGGGGGCTTTCAGCCTTGGTTTGGCAAGTGACTGGGCAAATTTTTTAACCTTTCTGGGATGCAATTTCTTCATCTATAAAACAGAAGTAATAGTGTCTTGGGAATATCCCACATAATATATCTGTCCTTGCTTACAGCATGTTATAACTTTCCAGAGGGGACTCAATGAATCTCTCTCTCTCTCTCTTTTTTTTTTTTTTTGCATTACTCCAGCCTTCTACTTTGCACACATAAGAGGTCTTACAAAAGTACTATGACTTTCCAAAGATCATTTAAAATTGGATTGCAGATACAAAGTTTTGCAACTTTTGTAGGATGGATAACTGTGGCAAAACCAATTTTGCTCTGTTTGGATCTGAAGTCTATACAAGGGTGACACTGTGTACTGCTTTGTAATCCGTTAAGAATATCCTTTCACTTTTTTTTTTTTTTTTTGCCTTATATATGAGCATGTCAAGAAGTTAACAAAGCACATGTAGCTTATGACTTTAAAAGTCTCACTTGGAACATGAAATACCTCTTCAGTATAGTGTGAAGAACATAGAAGCATGGACTGCAGTAGGGCATGGTCTAAATGACAATATGACTGACCTCAAGAATATTAAAATTCCACTTCAGTAACCACTCAATCTCATTCATCTCAAGATATTATCCTTGCTCAGTCATTTAAATTTTGTCTTCAGATATAGAGTAACTTGGGATATTTATAATGAAATCCTTGGCATAGTGAAGAAAATTCTATAAATACACAAATAATTCTGGATTTTATTCTCAGTGAAATGTATTTTTTCAAGAGTAATTATACTGATTCCTTCTCTTTTACAAATCAAAATTACTGTCATTTATTTTTCCTTTCTTTGAAATACATTCAGTGAAATAAATCATTATTTTCTTCAAGAAAAAAAGAGTAAAAACAGCAGCTTGCTTATAAAGTTGATGATAAAATAATACAAATAATACAAAATAATACAAAATAAAGAGCTATTTGTACCAGCAAGCACATATTCTATACTCAATTAATGCTACCTAGTAATAAAATCCACATTTCTTAACCAATCATTCTCCCTTGTAACAAGATTCTGCAGATCCTAGGGGGAAAAACCTCTTCCTTTGGAGGCATTATAAACATTTTCAAAAGTCATTTGTCCCAATATTTGCTTATTATAAAGATAAATAAATAAAAAATTTTAAAGCCATAATAAGCTAAGTCTAATAAGCTTGGTATCTGTCCTGCAATTTTCATGCAATGAAACAGTCACTGGTCATTCAGAAGGATGTCAGCCAGCAGAATGGAATTTTCTTCCAAGTTATAAACCAAACTGCAGGGGGTCATAAATTCCAAATATCTGACCCAATTCCCAAGAATAAGTCGAAGGAAACAATTCTAAACTTCCTAAGAGCATTTGCTCAAAGAAATTAACACACTCTGAACCAGCAGCCTCATTGTTTAAGCCTAGAGAGACACCATCATCAATCAATTCAACCAAATTGTGCTGAGTCTTCTAAGGGTGTGAGTGAAGCCATCACAATAAAACTAACTGATGCATTTACTAAATATATGCTCTGAGAAAGAATTAGGCAGTACAGTTTCATTTTTACATCACTACCCCAATTTTGGGAGAGCTTAATCTGGAAAATTTCTTGTAATTTATTTATGTTGTCTGACAGTCTGTCTCTTAGGAATGAAAATAAACTGATAATCTAATTACACTCAGGTCTTAAGGACATCATGAATTAGCTTTTCTAGAAGCAATGACCTTTTAAAAGAAGTATCCAGACAGGGCAGTGGTTCATCAAAAGCAGTGGAGATTAGTAAATTTTCACACAACAGCAGATGACATATTTGAAGACAGAAAATTATATGGCATTCATCAAATTATATCACTTAAATAAGTATTCAAATACATAAGTGTTTCCCTAGCTGTTTATTCATTTACACAGAACTATTTTATTTAGTTTAGAACATAGTGTTGTCAACTTTAGGTGCTAGAGCAAAATAGTCATTTAATGATAGATTAAAGCATTGCTGTGAGTACAGTGTCTTTAGAGTGTGTAATCAGGACCTGAAAAAGTTTGGGGAGTCAGGGAATGCTTCCTTGAAGGTTTCTTACTAAGTTTTAGTAGAAATTATATATGAAAGGAAGTTTGACAAGAGAGAAAAAAAGCACTTCAAGAGAAAAGACTAATACCTGTTAAGGCCCTGAGGCAAGACAAGCCTGCCTTTACAAAGCACTGACTGAGAGGAGATTGGTCAGAATAGAACACACAGCATGAAAGAAGAGGCTTCTCAAAAAGGTTAATAAGGTAGGCAGCAGACAGAGCCCTCTACCTCCCCCCTCCCCCAGGCCTTACTCCTTTCTAAATGAAGATCAATGGAAACCAGAAAATACTTAAAGCAAGAAAAAGAGAAGAATGAATGGGGAGGATCTCGGGAATCCATAGCAGAGGCCCGGAGAGAAATGACAAGAGTGTGCACAGAATGGATGCAGGAGATGGAAGGGAGTGGAATGACAAGGTAAGAGCCAATACATGTTTCTGCTTGGTTGTATATGGAAGCTGAAAACAAGGGGACAGAAGGAAAAATTCTTAGTTCTCTGATTTGCTCAGCTGGCTGGATGATGATGCCCTTATTTAGACAGGGCTTTCTGGGAATCCCAGGGGCTTTCATTTCAGTGCACTATGCTCACACTTTGATCTCCTCTTCTGATTTGCAACATAGTAATTATGGGCAAAGCATATCATGAGGAAACCAAAAAACTTGTATTCATAGCTTAGGAAAAATAAATATTTTAATGGACCACAAAAAGAACAGAAACACAAGATGAAGACAGAAAATAAAGCTGCAGGTCTTGTCACCACAGATTCAAAGACAGATAGTGGGGACTTCCCTGGCCGTCCAGTGGTTAAGAATATACCTGCCAGGGCACAGGTTCGATGGCTGGCCCAGGAACTCAAATACCACATACCTCGGGGCAGCTAAGTCCATGTGCCACAACTAATGAAACCCACACACCTTAGGCTCTGCAGCAAGAGAAGCCACAGCAATGAGACTCTGTACACCTATACTGGAACTAGAAAGTAGCCTCTGCTCACCACAACCAAAGAAAGCCTGCACACAGCAATGAAGACCCCACATAGCCAAAAATAAATACATTTTGCGGTTGTTCAGTCACTAAATCCTGTCCAGCTCTTTGCAACCCCATGGATTGCAGCACACCAGACTACCCTCTCCTTCACTATCTCCCGGAGCTTGCTTAAACTCTTGCCCATTGAGCTGGTGATGCCATCCAACCATCTCATCCTCTGTCATCCCCTTCTCCTCCTGCCTTCAATCTTTCCCAGCATCAAGGTCTTTTCCATTCAGCTGACTCTTTCAAACACTTTCAAACAGGTAGCCAAAGTATTGAAGCTTCAGCTTCAGCATTGGTCCTTGCAATGAGTATTCACTGTTGATTTCCTTTAGGACTGATTGGTTTGATTTCCTTGCTGTCCAAGAAAGGGACTCTCAAGAGTTTCTCCAGCATCACAATTCAAACGTATCAGTTCTTTGATGCTCAGTCTTTCTTATGGTCCAACTCTCACATCCATACATGACTACTAGAAAAACCATAGCTTTGACTAGATGGACTTCTGTTAGCAAAATGATGTCTCTGCTTTTTAATATGCTTTCTAGTTTTATCATAGCTTTTCTTGCAAAGAGCAAGCATCTTTTCATTTCATGGCTACAGTCATTTTGTGAGGTAATTTTGGAGCCCAAGAAAATAAAATCTGCCACTGTTTCCACTTTACCCCCATCTATTTGCCATGAAGTGATGAGATCAGATTCCATGATCTTTGTTTTTTGAAAGTTGAATTTTAAACCAACTTTTTCACTCTCCTTTTTCACCTTCATCAAGAGGCTCTTTAGTGCCTCTTAACTTTCTACCGTTATGGTGATATCATCTGCATGACTGAGGTTGTTGATATTTCTCCCAGAAGTCTTGAGTCCAGCTCGGAATTCATTCAGTCCAGCATTTCATATGATGTGCTCTTCATACAAGTTAAGTAAGGAGGGTCACAAGCAAGGAGAAAACAGCCTTGACGTATTCCTTTCCCAATTTTGAACCAGTCCATTGTTCCATGTCTGGTTTTAACTGTTGCTTCTTGACCTGCATACAGGTTTCTCATGAGACAGGTAAGGTAGTCTGGTATTCCCATCTCTTTAAGAATTTTCCAGTTTGCTGTGATCCACACAGTCAAAGATTTTAGTCAGTGAAGCAGAGGTAGGTGCTTCTCTGGAATTCCTGTGCTTTCCCTATGATCCAATGGATGTTAGCAATATGATTTCTGGTTCCTCTGCCTTTTCTAAATCCAACTTGTACATCTGGAAGTTCTCAGCTCACATACTGTTGAAGCCTAGCTCGAAGGATTTTGAGCATTACCTTGCTAGTGTGTGAAATGAACACAATTGTACAGTACTTTGAACATTCTTTGCCATTGCCCTTCTTTGGGAGTGGTATAAAAACTGACCTTTTCCAGTCCTGTGACCATTGCTGAGTTTTTCCAAATTTGCTCACATATTGAGTACAGCACTTTAAAAGCATAATCTTTTAGGATTTTAAATAACTCACCTGGAATTCCCAGGGAATCTGACTTTGATGGGCATTGGTATTTGATTACAAAATATCCACAGAACTAGGGGAAATAAAGACTCTTGGAGGGAACAAACAAAACTTTGTGGGCACCAGAACCCAGGGGAAAGGAGAAGTGACCCACAGGAGACTGAGCCAGACCTACCCGTGTTTGAGGATCTCCTGGAAAGCAATGGATTGACAATGGCCTGCTGTGAGGACAAGAGCATTGGCAACAGCTGTCCTAGGATGCATGTGAAAGCATAAGTCCTTTTGGATGTCACATTTAGCCCTACTATAGAACCAGCAGACTCCAGGACTGGGCCACCATGGCCAAATAAATCTTAAGAAATTTTAAAAAAACAATACAGGGAGATATTGGTGGCCAGGAATTCTGCTTCTCCGGTCAGAAAAGGAGACTAAATGCTCTGAATTCTAGAAAGGAGACTGGATCTAGGCTCTTTGCTTATAAGGACGGGAGGAGGGCCTCCTCACTGGTACAATAAACTTTAAAAATCCCCACAAACTGTTGACTATCAACAGCTGGTTTCTGGTAAATGAAATTAAAATCTACAAGCTTATTTATATCAAATGTTTATAGAAGCTTGACAAATAATTATCCCAAAGTGGAAATAATCCAAATAGCCCTCATCTGAAAAATGTATAAACAAATCAATCTATTCATATTTTACAAAGGAATAGTACTCAGCAATAAAAAAGGAATAAAATATGCATAGAATATGCATAGAATTAAAATGCATGAAGCCAAGTGAAGAATCCAGATTGAAAACACTACATACTTATGACTGTATTTGTATGTCCTTCTGGAAAAGGCCTGACTTCAGGGATGGAGGACAGACCAGTAATTCCCACGTATTGAGTGACCGGAGGATTTGGATACAAAGAGGTGTCAGCAAACTTCTGAAACTTCATAAACAGTAACATATTAGTTTTCTAGAGGTGTTGTAACAGATTATAATGAAGCTAATGGTTTAAAACCATACATCCTTATTATCTTATAGTTGTATAGGTTAGAAACTTGACACAGGGGTCACTGAGCTAAAATCAAGATGTCAGGATGGCCGCATTTCTTCTGCAGTCTCTAGGGAGAATCTACTTCCTCACCTTTTCAAATTCTAGACCCTGGCTACATTCCTTAGCTTGTGGCCTCTTTATCTTTAAAGCCAGATATGACTGCTGCTGCTGCTAAGTCGCTTCAGTCCTGTCCAACTCTGTGCGACCCCAGAGATGACCAGGCTCCCCCGTCCCTGGGATTCTCCAGGCAAGAACACTGGAGTGGGTTGCCATTTTGAGTCCTTTTCACACTCCATCTTTCTGACCTTCTTTTCTACACTCCTCTTCAATTTTTAAGTACACTTATAATTATCTAGGATTATTTACCTATGCCAAAGTTACTTAAAGTTAGCAATCTTAATCCCATTTGCAATTTTAATCCCCTCATAAGCATCATATCTGTATCCTAGCAGAAAGAAGGAAGTGAAAAAGGGAAGGAGCAGTGCCTATGTTAAAAAACAAAAACCTTTTCTGGAAACTCTCAATTTATGTCTTTATCTAAAACTGTGTTTTTAGCTCCAAAGGAGTTTGAAAAAGCAATGTTTTAGTATTATTATTATTATGGACACATTGCTGTCCTTTTGGAAAGCAATTATCTATTAGTAAGAAGGAAGGAATAATGAATATTGCATTGGTAACTAGCAATGTCAACTACAGGATTACTGTCATAATATATTTAAGGGTGACATTTTAGAATCATTTCAATTAAAGTCAGAGATAGTTTAGAAATGTCCACTTTCACTGCTTCTACTCATTCTTTTGGAGTTTCCAGTAAATGCAATTATAAGAAAAATAGTTGGTATAGGAAAAGAAAGACAGAAAAACATAGAAGATGAGCATATTGGCAATAGGACATCACAGACTCAGTTCTGTATAAGATTTTGAGGAGTCTATGAAATATTTGATTGAGAATGTCCCTTGGATAGTTAAATATATGGGTATAAAATTCAGACAGAAACCTAGGCTAAGAATTCAAATTTGAGTCATTAGTGAACAAACGAGAAAGCTTTATGATTAAAGATATTGTCCAGGGAAAGAGTAAAGAAAAAGATTTTTTAAAAGGAGAGTATTTAAGACTAAATATTAAAGAATTATGCTATTTAAAGGCAAAGCTGAGAAGAAATTTTTAGAAAAGTAGGAGTAACTATAGAAATCATGGTGTTATTGTCAACAACATAAAGAGAATTTTTAGGGGAAGAAACTAGAAATTTCTGATTTTACTGAGAAGTCAAAGGAAAAAGGAAACAAAAAATGTTAAATTGATTTTAGGACATGGCTGATTTTGGTGACCAAGAGCATTTGGTGGAGTAGTAGGGATTTTGATGCAAGCCTGATCCAAATGAGCTCAAGAATTCATGGGAAATAAATCGAAATATGAAAATCTCTTGAAAATTTTAGTTTTGAAGTGAGGAGAGATATAGGATAGTACTGAAGAGTAAGAGTGGAGTTGAAAGTAAATCCTATTTATGAGAAATTGGAGTGTGTTTAACTGCAAATTAGCATGATCCTCAGAGAAAGCAATGGCACCCCACTCCAGTACTCTTCCCTGGAAAATCCCATGGACGGAGGAGCCTGGAAGGCTGCAGTCCATGGGGTCGCAAAGAGTTGGGCACAACTGAGTGACTTCACTTTCACTTTTCATTTTCCTGCATTGGAGAAGGAAATGGCAACCCACTCCAGTGTTCTTGCCTGGAGAATCCCAGGGATGACGGAGCCTGGTGGGCTGCTATCTATGGGGTGCACAGGGTTGGACATGACTGAAGTGACTTAGCAGCAGCAGCAGCATGTTCCTATATATAAAAGGATCTGGTGGAAGTTCCAGTAGAGGGGATGCATGACCAAGAATAAACTGCTCTTAAACACATAGAAAGGAACTGGCATTATAAGAGATGAATATTCTTCTTTTTTAACAAGTTGTAGAGAAATAAGAATACATAATATAGATAAACATGGGCTTCTCTGGTGGCTCAGAGGGTAAAGAATCTGCTTGCAATGTAGGAAACCCGGATTTGATCCCTGGGTCAGGGAGATCCCTGGAGAAGAGAATGGCTATCCAGTCCAGTATTCTTGCCTAGAGAATTCCATGGACAGAGGAGGCTGGCAGGCTCTAGTCCATGGATTACAAAGAGTCAGACATGACTGAGCGACTAACATTTTCACTTCATAGATAAACACGAGGCTGAAAGGACAAAGGAGCTCTCATCAGCCTTCCCTGTTAAGTAAGTAATAAAATCCTCTGCTGAGAATGGGGAGGGGCAGAAGAGGAGCTCTAGAAGATTAATGAAAATGGAATATATCTGAAATAGCCATTGTAAAAGTTGGAGAGAAAATTGACCAGATAGATAGATCATTGGGTAGTACTAGTCCTGAGACTCAGTTGTGGTTGATAATTACAAATTCACAGTGGAATTATACACTATTTTGTTATGTGATTTTTTTTCCCAACAAAACAGACCTGGCAATAGTTTTATTTAAGAGTTGAGTTTGTCCCAGATGACAGTAGTAAAGAGGGGAAATGGAATTTACCATTTGTGTAAATGGGTTTAATCAAGCAATCTAAGCTGGATAGGATGGAGCGTGAAAACTGGTTAAACATCTATGGATAGTCAAAAAAAAAAATAAAACAATTAAAGGGCAAAGAAATAAAGGTCTGAGTATTCACAGTAAGATTAGTTGAATAAACAAGCAGAAAAGTGGGGAATTCTAAACTAATGACCTTATAGGTAGAATTATTTCATGAATAAGGTAAGAAGCTAGAAAAATATTTAGGAAGGAAATTGAGACTTTGAAGAAATATTGATCATTGAGCAGACAACTTCAGAAAGGAAAATAATGAAAGGTTTGGGTTAGAGTCAAAGCAAGGCAGTACTTAGTATCTGAGCAAGAAGGTGCAGGTTCCAGCGAGGGGTGAGGGCAAGATGGAATAGAACGATGGCAAGACTAAACATTAGGTAATGCCGTGAAGTGAGGGCCCCCGCTGGACATGGTTATGAGCTGGAGAAGCACATGGGATATTTCTCTGCACTCACAGAATGATCCACAAATCACTAAATATGTTCCCTCTGGGATGAATCAGTCCATCTGAATGAAAAGTGGCATCTTCTATTATTCATTAATTTCCTGAGGATCTTGTATGTGGAAAACTCAGCAGCACAAATGATGCTACATGCTAGCATGGTGTATAGTTCTAAATCTGGCTCTAAGACAGCCTTTGAGACACCAGGGGTTTCGGTGCAGCTGACTTTCCAGACCACACACACACACACACACACACAAACACACACACACACACACACACGCGCGCGCGCGCTTGGCTTGGCTATCCTGGCTTTGCTGCTGCTGCTAAGTCGCTTCAGTCATGTCCGACTCTGTGTGACCCCATAGACGGCAGCCCACCAGGCTCCCCCGTCCCTGGGATTCTCCAGGCAAGAACACTGGAGTGGGTTGCCATTTCCTTCTCCAATGCATGAAAGTGAAAAGTGAAAGTGAAATCGCTCAGTCATGTCCGACTCTTCGAGATCCCATGGACTGCAGCCTTCCAGGCTCCTCCGTCCATGGGATTTTCCAGGCAAGAGTACTGGAGTGGGGTGCCATTGCCTTCTGCTGGCTTTAGAGATCTCAGATCTCCCTGTTGTCTCTCAGAGGCCTGAAAGCAGAAACCCCAGTACTATGGGCTCTACCTGCTCCTGTGCTTAACCCCAGTGTGTCTTGATTATCTATTTTTGATTCCTGTTGGTGACTAATAGGCTAATCGGTCAAAACAATTTATGCAGAGGCACAAATAGCTGAAGTTAGCACTGCTTTGTCTTATAATGTCCTTGCAACCAATTCTTAGCTCAGCTTATCAGAGCTTTAGTCTAAAAGAATGATTCATGGCATGAGTTTTTAAAACTCATCTGAAAGTGTTAGTCACACAGTCATGTCTGACTCTTTGTGACCCCATAGCCTGTAGCCCGCCAGGCTTCTCAGTTGTTGGAATTCTCCAGGCAAGAATACTGGAGCGAGTTGCCATTTCCTTCTCCAGAGGATCTTCCCTATCCAGGGATTGAACCTGTGTCTCTGCATCTCTGGCAGATTCTCTTACCATCTGACTCACCAGGGAAGCCCATGAGTTTTATGCAGTGTGTGAAAGACAGTTGAGAGTCTTTTCTAGAAAATAAAGATTTTTAAATTTCCCAAATTTATTATTTTGTTTATAAAGTACTTGACAGCCTGTTATACCTAAGATATTACTGAAGGTGCTGAACATATATATGATGAGGCTAGTGTTCCATGCCTCAAGCAATTTGTAGTCTGGAAAGAATACAGACACGCAAAAAAAACTATATATATATATATATATATATATATTTACAGTAATATATGCTCCAACAGAAATCTGTAAGTCTGCAAAGAGATATAAAGGAGAAAGTTTCTTCTCTACTGGCCTTTTCTACTCATCTCACAACTGAAGTCTCTTTCAATCACTGAAAAAAGAGAATTATACACTCTGAATACCCTTCTCTTTTTCTATTTCTTTTCTAGTTTCCTCATCCAAAAGGTTTTTTCACTTTGTTTCGTATTAAAATTACCTGGGATGCTTTAAATATACTGACATCTGGTCCCCACCCGCCCGAGATTCTGATTATATTGATTTGGGAAATGGGCATCGGAACTTTCAGGTCTCTGCAGGTGTACCCCAACACAGAGCCAAGGAGGAGAGTCACTGTTCTAAAGGATGGTGAAGGCTGAGTAGTCTAACGTATAGACAGTGCAGTGCATATGAAACAATAAACAGTAACTGTGATCATTGCATTAATCAAAAAGCGTGGTTGTGCTTTCTGTGCACGGGTGCCTAGTAGACAGATGTGCCTGATGCTGAAATGACTACATAATTACTGGCTATTCCAATTTTGTTTCATCTTCAAAATGTTTATGGCTAAAAAGCAAGACTCTTGGCACTCAGTTTCTCCATCTATAAAATGGGAAAAATCACTCTGTCTGAAATCATGGAATTGGTGAGAGGATTAACTAGTTTGACTTTGTAAAACGCTCTGCAGAGGGGGAAAAACATCCACAAGAGCTACAGATTATAGTCTCCCAGAAGCATCTATAATTTGTAAAGACATTTATAGCCATTCTAGTCAGTGAAGCCTGCAGTTTGGAGCCTCACCCTTGCTTCTCAGCCTTAAAGCACAGATTATAGCTAAACTCATCAGCCTCCATTAAGCCCCTGGCAAAATGGCTATGGACCAGTTGCTGTTGAAACCATTGGTGACCTTTGCACTGTTTATGCCCTAGGGTGGATATTCAATCCTACCTGCTCCTCAAATGCCAATGTTCACTCTTCCTCTTGAGAAAATGAGTGGTAGAAATGAGGGAGTAGGTAGATGGGAGCCACTTCCCCTTAACAGAGTAATTGGATAAGTTTTCTTGACAAAGGTAAGTGGACTTTTACCATTTTCCAGGACTTCCCAGTAGCTATTTTCATATCCCACTTTGGTAATATTAAATGTCTCCTCACCTTTTCACTGTGCTCAAAGGTCCTCATAAGGACAGTGAAATAAAAAGGATGGTTCCTGGCAACCACACAGAGTGAAGCAAGCGACCATTATAAATGAAAAAAATAGAGCAGGGGTCTGCCTCCCTTCTTTTGGCACAAACCTGCTATAGAAACTAATGTAGATGAGGGGCACCGAGCCATATATAAGTGAGTAATTACCCACTGTTACAGGCCTTATTATCTCTCCAAATGTTTGCTAAAATTCTGTTGGGCAACCATCTGGACCCAGAGATGTACCCTTGGATAGAGAGCGGATTGTTGTTTTAACTTGAGATGAGAAAATTTCTTTCTCTAATTCTTTTCAGTCATCTTCTGTTAAATAATTTAACTGAATGTCTCTTAGATAGCTCTTTGTATGTCCTCAGAGTAAGTGCATTCTGTGTGATATACGCATATAAAATATTCTTTGAGAGTTTTTTTCTCCCTTTACCCCACTAGAGGATCCAAGGACAGTTTGCCATCTGTTGCAAGAATTTCATTAATGTACCTATTTTCTCTTCTTTTTTGCAAGAATGGTCAGTCCAAATAATTTGTAGCCCTCTCCTGTTCTGGGCAGGACTCACTGCCCAGAAGCTTCACTCTATCAGGGCCAAGTCCCTGTTCTCTCATTACTGCGTTCTCTTAGGTGGCTTTGTTAACTCCGAACAACAAAGCCTGTGTCCCAAAGCCTGGCTGGTATCAATAATTTAACAACATGTCATAGACAACAGTGAACCATGCTGCTAGGGTTGAAATATTCCTAGGGCTCACCATCTATTATGCTCTGCTTTCTCACTGCGCTGTGAATGGAATACAGGTGGGCCCAGCATTTTCCCAACTCAGAAACTTACAAGATAATATAATGGCACTGGGGAGGGCTTATTTGCATTACAAAAGAATTCTATGCCTTCCTAGAGGTTCCACTTTGGATTTTCTTTAAATTAAGAGCACCTCTTCAACATTTGGAAGTTTATAAGCCTAATTAGTTTGGGGCTTTCAGGAAAGCACTCCCAAAGCAGAAACACCTTATTCAGACATGATGATATTCTTCTAAGTTGCCTGGTCAAAAGTCTGAACACCAAACATTGGGAGGATAATATTCCAAAACCAGAGTTTTTGTTTCTGATTTGCCCCTAATCCAGATTTCATCTCAGTAAACTTCAATGAGTGTAGCTCTGAGTCTGTTGCACGCACCTGAGCTGAACAGATGCACCCATGTTCTCAGTGTCCTCACTTAGCCACAGGGCCCTGTTGCTTCCCACAGTGCCTGTCACTGAAAGCATAAAACTGTAATATAAAATGCTCTATGTTCTAGAAATTACCATTGACTGATGCAGAACCGTTCACAGTGCATACCCCATAACACACAACCACATAGATATCCAGAAGAACAGAGATTCGTCTTTCCGAAGTCCCTCTCCAAAAGCCACAGAGCCTTTCCTGACTGCCCTCCCCAACACAGAGCCCAGGTTTCTGTCTCTGCTCTCCACCCTCCTGGAGTCTGTCCCCACATCCTTCACCCAAATCAGGCAGAGAATTCTGCCCTGTTCAGTCCAGCTTCTACCACCCTGCGATCATCCATCACCGTACTCAGCTAAGATAGAGCTCTCCAACCACCAGAGTCCCTCTCCCGCCCCTTCTGCCTTTTTTTTTTTTTTTTAATGTAAGAAGTGGACATTTTGGTATCAATTAAGCCACTCCACCTTCACGAAGAAGTCTACTTCCTTTAAGAGTTACATGCTGTAAAGTACTAAATAGGACAAGTTCAAGTTTGGAACATGATGCTGGGTCATTTAGAGTACTCGGAACAGGGATAATTATAATATATCCATGAAGGTCAGAGATCATTGCAGAACAACTTACACAAAATCAGAGGGACTAGGAGCTTCAATTCCTGTTGGGCCCTTCATGGGAAACCTTGAAAAAGAAAAAGGCTAGCATTGAGGACGGAAATTAAGATGGCGTCTGGCGGAAGAGATGGGGGCGTAGTCTATGCTGTCTGTCAAAACTTCTGATTGGTTCTCTTGATTTCTGTGCACGTAGATCATCATAGACTCCCATTATAATGATGGCACATGACGGTTTGACCTTTAACGTGGTTGGTGTAACTATGGAAATTCCCTTGCAAACCCCTCCCCGCTTGCCTTTATAAGCAGGGAGTTTGTAACAATAAAGTGGAACCGCACTAGACCGAACCCCTGTCGCGTCTGATTGTCTCTCGCTCGCCGGGGGGGGGCTGGTTTGGCGGACAGCAGACTCACCTCTCCTTGGGACCCCTCAGCTCTCTCTGCTGAGGGAAGTTCCACTGCCTCTCTCTCTTTCTGCGGAGCGCTCCCCGCAAATTCCCTTCTCACAATAAAATAGAGTTGGCTCCCTGATTACAGGGTTTTTCTTCAATAAAGAGTTGTGATTCTACCTAGATGTTATATTAAGAAGGGTTTGAGAACTACTTGAGGAATGTGAGAGGTCAGAGGTTAGGGGTCAGTTTAGGATGAAGAACATGCCCCTTTCCTCCTGGTTCTACTTCTGTCCCTGGGGTATGTCTTGAATTCCTCTCTTGTCTCTGCCATCATTGCCTGAGTCTTGAATCCTATCAATAAGAGCAGTTTCCTAGCTTTTCTTCTGCCTTTCATCCTCTCTAAGCCTCTTGTGTGCCATTACCACAGAACTCTTCCTAAAACATTGCTTCCATCCTGTAAATTCTCCTGTTGAAAAAGCTACACTGCTCATTATTGTCCTGCGTTGGTTATAAGAGATATGACCATATAATTTATTGGCCAAACCAGGACATATTTGGGAGTGAAAAAAAGCAATTTCAATATTTATGTCAAGACCATAGGCACTAATGAAGATTGCCCAGGTAACAAGGGTATATAGTCACCTTAGACATAAGCCCCCTTCCTTGTATTTGAGACTTTGTGCACATAATCATATCCAAACCCCACTTAAAATCAATCTAATTTTATTGTGAAGGTCAGAACACTATTGCTACTACTAAAATTGATAACAGCAATAGCAGTCATAAAACCAGGAACCACTCATGGATCTTTCAGAGTGAACACTGTCTCACTTACATCCATCTTTCACTCTCCACAAAATTCCTATGAGATAAGCACATTATTATTGCCATTTTAGATAAGAGTAAACTGATACAGAGAGATTTAAATACATTGGCCAAGATCACTCAGCTAGTAAGTGTCAGGGCTAAAAGTGAAACCCAGGTTTATCTGACTCCAGCCTTACACTGCCTTGGCCAATGCCATCTCCTTATATTTTGAAAGCACTTTGTAAAGCACATGGAGAATATTTAGCACTATGATTGGTGGAATGTTCTCCCTGCCTGAATGTTGTTCAGCTCTATTGCTTAATGGCACGTGTGATTGCCATTATTAACATTACCGTGCTCCTTCCCAAACCTGCATCTTTCCTTATGCTGTTATCTCTAAATCTATTGCCCTCCTATGTTCTCCACATCAACCCACAGCCGATCCATCTGGCAAAGCCCGGCTTAATTTCACTCCCTCTGTGAAACCATAGCTGGCTACTCAATTGACGTTAATCCCTCCCACCTGTATCCTCCCAGCTTGATTATCCTCAGTACAACAGAAATTGGCACTAGATTAGAATTTTCCTCTTTGGTTCTCTAATTGCTTTCTGTTTGTATTTTTCTTTCCCCCACCTGTACACAAACCCATCAAAGATAGGAAATTTCTTAGAATTTTATTTGACTTGAAATTTGGGCATATTAATATGGTTACAGTGTTATTTTTTAAGGTGAACAAACTCACAAGACATTAAATAGCTCACCACAATTCTATATCTAAAATGACAACCCTAAAAGGATTGTTAAAAAATATTTCCTGCTCAAAAAATATTAGTAGCATTATTGAGAGAGTTTAAAATAAGATTTTTCTTTTAAATGAATAAAAACATACTGAACCAGTGTTCTTAAAATAAAATTGGATTTAAAAAATAATGATTGATTTAGTTATTATTTATCTTTGGCTGTACTGGGTCTTCATTGGTGTGCAGGCTTCTGTCTAGTTGTGGTAAAGAGGGGGGCTACTCTCTAGTTGGAGCGAGGGAGCTTTTCCTTGCGGTGGATTCCTTGTCATGCATCATGGGCTCCAGGGCACACAGGATTAAGCAGGTGCAGATCCTGGGCTTTACAGCTCGGGCTCAATAGCTGTGGTACACAGGTTTACCTGTTCCATGGCATGTGGATGGCAGGTGGATTCTTTACCACTGACCACCAGGGAAACCCCATATTTTTTCAATAAATATTTCAAACTGACTTGAGTTTTCTCATCCTGTAGCAGGAAAAAGTAACCTTGAACATGTTCCATACTCCTGCAATGTGAAAACATTATCTTACTGACTGCTGTTGCTGCTGCTGCTGCTAAGTCGCTTCAGTTGTGTCCGACTCCATGCGACCCCATGGACTGCAGCCTACCAGGCTCCTCCGTCCGTGGGATTTTCCAGGCAAGAGTACTGGAGTGGGTTGCCATTTCCTTCTCCAGTCCTACAGACTAGACCACAGCAATATGTAGTCTCAAGTTCATTAGAAACTTATTTTGGGAGACCAAGGAGGGAGGGAAGAAATGACTCATTAGAAAAGACCCTGATGCTGGGAGAGAGTGAAGGCAGGGGGAGAAGGGGACGGCAGAGGATGAGATGATTGGGTGGCATCACTGACTTGATGGACATGAGTTTAAGCAAGCTCCGGGAGTTGGTGATGGACAGGGAAGCCTGGTGTGCTGCAATCCGTGGGGTTGCAAAGAGTCAGACATGACTGAGTGATTGAACTGAACTGAAGGAGGGAGCTGGTCTCAAAGTTGCTTTGGCCACATTGCCCCAACCATACATAAAACGTGAAAATCCTGACAAAACTGAACAATGCCCATACTGTCAGTTTTTGTTCTGGCTTTGTTCTTTTTGCAAATAAATGTGTATGACTTTTCCTGGTGGTACTGGGGTCATCCACCAGCCTGTGGTTGATGATTCTATGCGGGGAAATAACAAACCCTACTTGGGTGGTCAGCAACCTGTTGCCACATCTGTTCCCAGAGCCAGGGCAGCATATGAGCCTTTGCTTCCCAGGAGTGATCATTTCAGGCCTGGTAGAGTGGATGCTGGGTACACTAACTTCCAAAGATCCTCAGAAAGTCATGAGGAGGAAAGAAGGGACAAAAAGGACAGAGGGATTCCGGAATACCACAGGTGTAGGATATAATGGCTACTAATTTACATAAAATTATATTGGTGAGAAATCCCATGGTCCATTCACAAAACACTTTTCTGGGTTCCTCTTCAGGGCAATAAAATGGAAAATTATAAATGTAGCTGAAGTATTCTTCATCATTCTCTCTCTCTTTTTTTTTTTTTTTACCAACATCATTGAGATATTTCTGATAGCTAAGTTCTTATGCCCTTCACTATTC
The DNA here is from genome assembly GCA_006410935.1 of Redunca redunca. Classification (NCBI taxonomy): domain Eukaryota; kingdom Metazoa; phylum Chordata; class Mammalia; order Artiodactyla; family Bovidae; genus Redunca; species Redunca redunca. The sequence goes on along the minus strand of SJYQ01013830.1, from coordinate 130,538 downwards.
TTTCTCTAGCTATCATTTCTTATAATATAAAAAAAAAAATGACAAACATCTAAAATTGCTAAAATGTATCAGGAACTACACTGAAAACTTTTCATAGTTTATCCCTTTGATGCCTACAACTAAAGCTCAAAATTGTTATTGCTTTTATATATTTTATACTGTCTTCAAACAGTCAAGGAAACTAGGCTTAATGTGGTGGAGGGATTTGCCCACAGACACAGAGCTACATAAGTGGCAGAGCTGAGATCAAAAGCCAGGCAGGTTCACCTGATTCCTGAGCTTCTGTAGCCATATACCACATGTGCCCAATTCACTCATGCAGCTATTAAGAAGGAAAGTGATTTTAAAAACTAGTTTACTCTGAGATTACAGATAATTGATCCTCTTCCTAAAGTTATTTGCATTATGAAAATAAGTTTAGAAAGAAAATACTATATAAATAGTATCTAATTCAATATTATCCTCATAGTAGGTAAAACTTATCCTATGTGTAAGACCCGTCCTTGTAATCCATTTGTGAAATATTCTAGAACAATTTTAACCTCTATTGATTCAGGGTAAGGCACTCTTCTGATCTACCCAGAAGTTCAGAAGACTGTGATAGATTTTCTTAGCTCTTTTTTTCAATCCCCCAGTTCAAATCCTGATCTGGTATATATGTGCCTCTGCTCCACATACCCATCAGCAAATCCTGTAACTCATAAAAAATTATAGTTCAAGATTAATGTTTTCCTTCATGTATCAATTCTTATCCAATCCTACACTTCTTCTCTGCCACAGATGCATAATCCATAGTGTTTCACTTGACTGACTCTATATACTAGTCTAGTTAGTTTGTCTATGTTTTATTTTCTATCAAAACTGTAAGTTCTGCAATGAATTAAAGTAGATTGAGGCCATTATTTCTGTTTATTTCCAACACGAATTAAATATAAAGGCGATTCCTAAATGAGATAATATATGAAAACTGCCTAGGAGTGGCTAGCATATTTACCCCTCCCTCCTTTTTCTTTAAAGACCAGTACTCTTGCCTGGAAAATCCTATGGACAGAGGAGCCTGGTAGGCTGTGGTCCATGGGGTCACTAAGAGTCAGACATGACTGAGCGACTTCCCTTTCACTTTTCACTTTCATGAGTTGGAGAAGGAAATGGCAACCCACTCCAGTGTTCTTGCCTGGAGAATCCCAGGGACAGGGGAGCCTGGTGGGCTGCTGTCTATGGGGTCGCACAGAGTCGGACATGACTGAAGTGACTTAGCAGTAGCAGTAGCAGCAGTAAGTGGAAATGTAACTTTTTGATAGACAAATTCTAAGGTACATGTTTAGTACAGTTAAGACCTACATTTGCTTTACAATCCTGTTTTTAAATAGAAACCAAACAGATGGCTGACAGTCTGGGTTCAAGCATATCTCTCTTTCCCTGAAATGAGAGGCCTTTCATTTAAGAAGAGAAACTCCTGGGAGCCTCGTTTCATGAGTAGGCTAGTCCAAGTGTGCAAACTCAAGAAGTTTCCGGAATGTAGACTAAGATAATCAACTGTCCTCACTTAGGCCACCATCACCTTTGAGATCAAGGGAGCCTGTATAAATACAATTTACTATGTCGGTCTTCTCAGAAGCCACCTGGTAGGACAACCTAATTAAGTATTTAACCCAGAGACCAGGCTAGTTCTTTCTGGCTCATTATGCTTTCTCAACTAAAATTAATTCATATAAGTATATAGAAATGTTTGTGTGTGTGTGTGTGTATGTACACAAGTTTATATAAATATTTAGAACCTTCATTTAGACAGTGTTTGATTTAATAACTGAATAAACTATTTGTTTTATTGATGAATATCAGTTTATCTTGAACATATGTTCTTGTTTCTATACCAGTTTGCTCATGACGGGTCTGGGACAGAAGAACCTGGACGACTTTACTTTCCTCACTTTATGGCTTTCCTCACTTATAGACACAAATCTAACACTGAGCAGTTCTATTGACACATCAGCAGGTAAAGGAGAGAAGAATGCATGATTGGAGTCTTACAGTGCAAAGACTCCGTTTTAAAATGGGAATAGATAAAAAGGAAGATAACTTGTTTTCAAATTAAAATTCTTCCTAGAGTAAGAACTATTTGATGATACAAACAATTGTCAATATTTAAAATGTTTGTACACAACATAAGGGGCTTCCCTAGTAGCTCAGCTGGTGAAGAATCCACCTGAGCTGCAGGAGACACTGGTTTGATTCCAGAGCAGGGAAGATCCCCTTGAGAAGGGATATGCTACCCACTCCAGTATTCTTGGGCTTCCATGGTGTTTCAGACGGTAAAGAATCTGCCCAAAATGCTGGATATGTAGGTTCGATCTCTGGGTTGGGAAGAAAGAATCCCTAGAGGAGGCCATGGCAACCCACTCCAAGTATTGTTGCATGGAGAATCCCCATGGACCAAAGAGCCTAGTGGGTAACAGTCCATGGGGTCACAAAGAGCCAGACACACTAAGCACAGTGCAGCACACAATGTAATATCTTTTTTTGCTAATTCCTGAAATATTTACAATCACTATTGATTTGTACCTTTTTAAAAAAAAAATTATTTCAGGATTTGTGTGTGCATGCTAAGTCACTTCAGTGCACTTCGGTTGCACTCTGTGCGACCCCATGGACCCACCAGGCTCTTCTGTCCGTTAGATTCTCCAGCAAGAGTACTCCAGTGGGTTGCCATTTCCTCCCCCAGGGGATCTTCCCCACCCAGGGATGAAACTCACCTCTCTTATGTCCCCTGCATTGGCAGGTGGGTTCTTTACCACTAGCACCACCTGGGAATTTCAGGATGAAGTGAAGTGAAGTGAAAGTCGCTCAGTCTTCTCCGACTCCTTGTGACCCCATGGACTATACAGACCATGGAATTCTCCAGGCCAGAATACTGGAATGGGTAGCCTTTCCCTTCTCCAGGAAATCATCCCACCCCAGGGATTGAACTCAGGTCTCCCACATTACAGGCAGATTCTTTACCAGCCGAGCTACAAGGGAAGCCCAAGAATACTGGAGTGGGTAGCCTATCCATTTTCCAGCAGATCTTCCCCATCCAGGAATCAACCCAGGGTCTCCTGCACTGCAGGTGATTCTTAACCATCACTTCAGATGGTGACTGCAGCCATGAAATTGAAAGATGCATACTCCTTGGAAGGAAAGTTATGACCAACCTAGATAGCATATTCAAAAGCAGAGACATTACTTTGCCAGCAAAGGTCCGTCTAGTCAAGACTATGGTTTTTCCAGTGGTAATGTATGGATGTGAAATTTGGACTGTGAAGAAAGCTGAGCACCAAGGAATTGATGCTTTTGAACTGTGGTGTTGGAGAAGACTCTTGAGGGTCCCTTGGACTGCAAGGAGATCCAACCAGTTCATGCTGAAGGAGATCAGCCCTGGGGTTTCTTTGGAAGGAATGACCTAGGATAGACTTACCTATATCTTCCTAAATACCACTAATTGTTTTTATTTATGATTTTTCAGTGGCTATAGGACTTTGAAAGTGAAGAGGAACTAAAAAGCCTCTTGATGAAAGTGAAAGTGGAAAGTGAAAAAGTTGGTTTAAAGATCAACATTCAGAAAACTAAGATCATGGCATCTGGTCCCATCACTTCATGGGAAATAGATGGGGAAACGGGGAAAACAGTGTCAGACTTTACATTTTGGGGGCTCCAAAATCACTGCAGATGGTGACTGCAGCCATGGAATTAAAAGATACTTACTCCTTGGAAGGAAAGTTACGATCAACCTAGATAGCATATTCAGAAGCAGAGATATTACTTTGCCAACAAAGGTCTGTCCAGTCAAGGCTGTGATTCTTCCAGTGGTCATGTATGGATCTGAGGATTAGACTGTGAAGAAAGCTGAGCACAGAAGAATTGATGCTTTTGAACTGTGGTGTTGGAGAAGACTCCTGAGAGTCCCTTGGACTGCAAGGAGGTCCAACCAGTCCATCCTAACAGAGATCAGTCCTGGGTGTACACTGGAAGGAATGATGCTGGAGCTGAAACTCCAGTACTCTGGCCACCTCATGCGAAGAGCTGACTCATTGGAAAAGACTCTGATGCTGGGAGGGATTGGGGGCAGGAGGAGAAGGGGATGACAGAGGATGAGATGGCTGGATGGCATCACTGGCTCAATTGCATGAATTTGAGTAAACTCCAGGAGTTGGTGATGGACAGGGAGGCCTGGCATGCTGCAATTCATGGGGTGGTAAAGAGTAGGACACGACTGAGCGATTGAACTGAACTGAACTGATAGGACTTCGAAAGTAAGATAGCATTGCTAGAAACAAGTGTGGAGACAAGTGACAATACATAGTGAGTTTCTAACTCATACAGATGATATTGGACTAGTAAATCATAGGAGAAAACAGAGTAACTATTTAAAATATATTTCATGGAGATGGTATTTCTTGCTGATGTCATATGCTTTTGTTTCTTTTAATAAGAGATTGGAAATAGAAATGATCATTATTTTTATGCCAATGTCACTTGGGTATCAAGGTCACATTTCATTGTATCTATTTTTAATTCCTCTTTGAATGAATACTTCAGTTCAGTTCATTTCAGTCACTCAGTCATGTCTGACTCTTTGTGACCCCATGAATCACAGCACGCCAGGCCTCTCTGTCCATTACCAACTCCTGGAGTTCACTCAAACTCGTGTCCATCGACTCGGTGATGCCATCCAGCCATCTCATCCTCTGTCGTCACCTTCTCCTTCTGCCCCCAATCCCTCCCAGCATCAGGGTCTTTTCCAATGAGCCAGCTCTTCGCATGAGGTAGCCAAAGTTTTGGAGTTTCAGCTTTAGCATCAGTCCTTCCAATAAACACCAGGATTGATCTCCTTTAGGATGAACTGGTTGGGCCTCCTTGCAGTCCAAGGGACTCTCAAGAGTCTTCTCCAACACCACAGTTCAAAAACATCAATTCTTCAGCGCTCAGCTTTTTTCACAGTCCAACTGTCACATCCATACATGACCACTGGAAGAATCACAGCCTTGACCAGACGGACCTTTGTTGGCAAAGTAATGTCTCTGCTTTTGAATATGCTATCTAGGTTGGTCACAACTTTCCTTCCCAGGAGTAAGCATCCTTTAATTTCATGGCTTCAGTCACCATCTGCAATGATTTTGGAGCCCAAAAAAGTAAAGTCTGACACTGTTTTCACTGTTTCCCCATCTATTTGCCATGATGTGATGGGACCAGATGCCATGATCTTCGTTTTCTGAATGTTGAGCTTTAAGCCAACTTTTTCGCTCTCCTCTTTCACTTTCATCAAAAGGCTTTTTTGTTCCTCTTCACTTTCTGCCATAATGGTGGTATCTTCTGCATATCTGAGGTTATTGATATTTCTCCCAGCAATCTTGATTCCAGCTTGTGCTTCTTCCAGCCCAGCATTTCTAATGATGTACTCTGTATATAAGTTAAATAAGAAAGGTGACAATATACAGCCTTGACATACTCCTTTTCCTATTTGGAACCAGTCTGTTGTTCCCTGTCCAGTTCTAACTGTTGCTTCCTGACCTGCATATAGGTTTGGCTAAATCAATTTGTTCACATATTCACTCACATCTTCATTGTCCCATAATACCTATTCTCAAACATGATTATACTGACCATATGATTTTCCCAACTCAAAAATCCTTCCATTCTCATATCACACTCTAGAATTTACCATAATAGTATCATCTTCTCCTGCAAAATTTCAGCTATAAACCCACTTCACAAATCCTCAAAACATTTATGCCAATACCTCCAAACCAACAATTCATCAGCACTGTTTTCCAATCCATAGTCTGTCTCTTTTCATTGTTTAAGACCCATCTTGTGTCTTCTATTTCCCTGTTCCCCAGCTTAGACTCCAGGGTCAGTCACTTACTCATTCCCTTGCATAAAACCCCATCTCCTTTGCCTACCCCTTTCCTCTTGGTGAAACTTATTTCCTCAGCTGTTCCACTAAAGCCATGGAATATGGACTGGGAAAAAATGAAAACAACATGATAATGCTATTGGTTTCACTCTAAGTTGATAACCATCCAATTGTTGTGGGATCCTATAACGTCCTTTCGGCATTTCTCCATTTTCCTGGTTCTTCCAATCTACAAAATTCCTCTAGAACACTGTCTCTACGTTTTCTTTCTCCTCAAACCTTAATACTCTCTCCTGGTTCTCTCTTTAATTTTAATGATTAGACAGAGAAATCATAAGAGAATAACATCCTCACTCCCATCAGCAAAGTTACCAAAATACCTCTACTCATATTTCAGTGCTTTCCTTGAGGTACCAGTGAGTGACCTTTTCCTACTCACCTTGAAGGCCAATTAATCCCTTGCACAATGGATCCCACCCTCTCTAAAATATGCAAAGGACCTTGTTCCTTCAATTTTACTTCTCTCTCTGTGCCATCAATCATTCTCTCTACTGTATTATTCTCACCATTCTAAATACTGGTCATAATAACTCTCATTTTAACTTCTTTAGCCTCATACATGTATCTCTTCTTGCAGGAAAATTCGTGGAAAAAAGTTATTTAAACTCATTCTTCCATTTCTCAATTCCAATTCTATGTTAAAGCCATTTCAATGAAACTTCCTTCCAGTCCAAAGGCACTGTTCTTGTCAAAAGTCACCAAAAATTTCATGTTGCTGAATCCCTTCTCAGTTCTAATATCCCTTTACTCTACAGTAGCATCTGGCATGCTTAATTACTTCCACACCTTAAAGCACTATTCACTTGACTTCCAGGACATGTCACCCTCCTGGTTTTCTGCTCACCTCACTGGCTGCTTTCTCAGTCACCTTGGCTGTTTTGTCATCCTTAACCTGAATTAGACATTGTTGTTCTCTCAACAATCACTTTGTGTCTTCAAACACCCAGCAATCCATGACGTGGAGCATCGTCTCTTCAGTAACACCTTCACATTTATGTCTGCCCTTAGTGTAGAACTGTTTGATTAATAACATCAAATTCAACATTGTTGAATACAGAACTCTTGAGACCTATTTCACCATCTCATATCCTTATCCAAATGTAGTTGTTCTCCATTTTCATAAATGGTCCCACACTTCAGTTAGTTCCAAGCCTAAGTATTATTATGTGACTATTTACCTCACATCGCTGCTCTGAAAGACGTTATATAATTATTTATTTTCTTTTTTTTGTCCATAAGCTCCATTAGGTCAGGAGGTTTTACTGCGTCCCATGCATAGATATGCTTCTGTCACCTAGTGGTAAAATTGATTTTCACAATAAGTAAAGATACCCTTTTATTTTTGAACACTTTTGTAAGTTTTAGTTTAACATCATTCTGGTTGGTGCAAAAGTAATTGCTGCTTTTGCATTGTTGAAATTTGCCGTTTGATATTGGAATACATTCTTAAATAAATGTGATTATTTTATACATCATCTTAATGTAAATTTCTTACTTTATGTTTTTTTTTGCTAATAGCTTATTACTTACTATTTATTTTATATTTATTTTAGACTATAGAAATGATGTTAGACAAGAAACAAGTTTGAGTGATTTTCTTATTCAAGTTCAAAATGAGTCATAAAGAACCAGAGACAACTGGCAACATCAACAATCCATTTGGCCCAGAAACTGCTAACAAATGTACATGGCAGTGGTGGGTGCATCAGGAAATTTTGCAAAGGAGATAAGAGCCTTGAAGATGAAGAGCATTGTGGCTGGCCATCAGAAGTTGACAGTGACCAATTGAGAGCAATCATTGAAGTTGAATCTCTTACACTACCCGAGAAGTTGCTCCAAAAAATATTTATGTGCTAAATAAAATGATATAGAGTGAGAACACATACCCCTTAAACAATTAGTGTAAAAGTAATTATTTCAGACCATGAATCTTAAATCACTATAACTAGCCTCAAACATATCTTTATTAATCAAAATAGAAGTGATTACAGTCAACACATTTTTGCCATTGAGAAATAAGCTTGTTTATCCCTGTAGTTGGAGAAGGCAGTGGCACCCCACTCCAGTATTCTTGCCTGGAAAATCCCATGGACAGAGGAGCCTGGTGGGCTGCAGTCTATGGGGTCACTAAGAGTCAGACACGACTGAGCAACTTCACTTTCACTTTTCCCTTTCATGCATTGGAGAAGGACATGGCAACCCACTCCAGTGTTCTTGCCTGGAGAATCCCAAGGATGGTGGGAGCCTGGTGGGCTGCTGTCTATGGGGTCACACAGAGTCAGACACGACTGAAGTGTGTAAAAATCCACGTTGTCTGGTTGCAGGTGTCTACCTGCAGTGTGGGCATGTTCAATCCCTGGGTCGAGAAGGTCCTCTGGAAAAGGAGGTGGCAGACCCCTCCAGTATTGCTTGGAGAATTCCATGGACAGAGTCAGACATGACTGAGCAACTAACACTTCTTAGTTCCTCACAGTGTATGCAGAACTTTAAAACTAAAGCAGGACAGTGCTTCTAAAGCTTTATGGATTTCTTCCAATTATTTCTGACCCCAGAGTTAGAAACACTCTAATATTATCTGAAATAGCTTTCCATTTACTTGGTTCTGGGGCAAAGCTTATGGACCTGGAAGTTATAAAAGGCATCAGCCAGTAAAGTTGGCAATACTAAAAAAAATATTCTGATAAGACAAGAAGATTAAGCAAAGTGCAACATTGTGTGTGTGTGCTCAGTCATGTATGACTCTTTGTGACCACAAGGACTGTAGCCCATCAGGCTCCTCTGACCATAGAATTTTCCAGGCAAGAATCCTGGAGTGTGTTGCTATTTAAAGTGCAACATGAAACAGCTGTATCTGCATATCACATTAGAACTTCCAGGACATTGAATTTTTATTTCATTTTATTTTATGGATTTAACATTTGTGATTATAGAAAATAACAGCTGGAAGTTGTTTGAAAGAAAAAAAAGTCTCTTCTGAATGGCTGATATTTCAGAGTTTCCTTGGTATACTGAGCACTTTTTTCCAATCTCCAGGCCAGTGGAGTAGGGACAAGGGGAGGTGCAATTACCTGTGATGAAGATCAAGAAGGGGAGTATGGTGAGGAGAGGGAGATCTACTCATGTGATGAAGGAGTTACAACTGTCTACATCAGTGTATATGTGTCATGGAACAAATTTCTCTGGATATTATGAAGGAAGACAGAAGACATAACTGAGTAAAAATTAATTAAATAGGTGCCAGTATGGATTAACTACATAAGCAGAAGAAAACAAATCATGTGCAAATGCTACTTCTTCTAACACACAAATGTTTAAGTTTGCTGTTGCTATAAATTTTCTCTGAGCAGTCATAAAACTCTTCTCTTTCTATCCCTCATTTAATTTATTAGGGTTTTTCTAATGATATTTTGCATACAGGTCACCTATGGAGCTATGAATAATACTAAACTTTCCCCTTTAGCAATAGAGGCAACCATCACAGAAGCTTATCAGTTCCCCCTGTAGCTTTGGCAGTGAGATGCCAATGGGTTTATACCACCTAGATCCAGACTTCAAAACTTGCATTTTACTTTAGCAGAGAGTGTACTCGGTGTGTCTCTCATAACATTTCCAATTCCACAGCTCTCTCTGATACCTTTTAAATGTCTCTCAAATCTGTCTTTCCTTTTCTGAATTTCTTTCATTAAAAAAAAAATTCCTAAACTAATTGAATAATCCATAAGTTTTTATTACACTTTCCACATGGTCGCAAGAGTCATTTTTCTAAAATGTAATTGACCCAGGTAATCTCTACTTAAATGCTTTTATGAACCCCTATTCACCTGCAGAGGAAAATCTGCTTCTAGCAGGGCCTATTGGAGAACACAATGGCACCTCACTCCAGTACTCTTGCCTGGCAAATCCCATGGATGGAGGAGTCTGGTGGGCTGTAGCCTATGGGGTCATGAAGAGTCAGACACGACTGAGTGACTTAACTTTGACTTTCACTTTCATGCTTTGGAGAAGGAAATGGCAACCCACTCCAGTGTTCTTGTCTGGAGAACCCCAGGGATGGGGGAGCCTGGTGGGCTGCCATCTATGGGGTCACACAGAGTCGGACACGACTGAAGCGACTTAGCAGCAGCACTAGCAGGGCTTATACATCACTGGATGGCTTGTTCAGTCTATCTACAGAGCTCTGTTTCCTACCACTTCCAAGCGCTTGTGCTCTAGCTATATTAACACATTATAGTTTCACGGCCTTGGCACATTCTCTCTCTTGTGGCATAGCCTGCTCCATTCCTTCTGCAGCACCTCCTCTGTGAAGCTTTCTCTGGAGCTCCAAACAGATTTGCAAGCAGGGTCCTAGGCATAGCACTTACCACAGTGATAAGTGATTTTGCTTTGAATTGCTTGGCTCTGCCACTAAACTGCCAAATCTTAAAGGCAATGAAATATCTAAGTCATCTCTGCTATCTCAACACTTAGAATAGGAAGATGGGGAAGATTTGAGTGAGAGAGATAAAAAAAGAGTAATTTTTTCTGTGCCCACTATACTTGATTCTTTTATATTTTAATCTCCACAATAACATAATAGTTATTATTATTACAAAATAAAGAAACTGAGTCCGGAAAAAAGTAAGTAGTTTTCCACATAAAAATCATAAACAAAGCAAGTGCCTAAACCTAAGTAAGTTTGTCTCATAAAACAGCTTTCATTTTTTCATGATACCACAGTTTTTCCCAAAAAGCATTCACTAAATAAATGAACTAGTAAATAAGTAAACTTTCAGCCTAAGTTCAGTTTCTTTATAGCTCTTGTCTTATGTTTGGAAACTTTACTCTTGGGAAAAAGTGATACAAAGCAAAATCTAAACATAGGTAGTTCTCTCTGAAATTTGTGTAAGAATAATTTTTGATTCTTGTCTTTCGAAATTCCTTCCTCTACCAATCAGTTTCTCTTTCTTCAGAACATAAGGCACATTGCTAATTTTCAAAGTGAACCAGTGTGATGAATCTTAACTAGATGAAATAAAACAGACTCCTTTTTGTAAACTGCTTTATAAAACTCTTGTTTTGTAAACTCTTATAAAGTCATGTCCCTTGCTTTATACTTTAGAGAGTTTACAATAGCTTTCCTCCTGGATTTGAGATATCTAAAAGGCAATCCCCAAGGTATTGAGTGTTTCTTCAAAAGGCATATGCTGCACTCTTTATTGGAGTTATAAGAATATGATTCTTCATGAGCAGAGCCAAAGTTCACGTTAGGGATACAAATAGGTGGACAGATTCAAGATGTCTGAGATTAAACTGAATTATCTTGAAACTGAGAAAAATATCAGATATAATCATGTTTAAAATTGATAAAAAGAGGTTATTAAAATCCATAAGAATTGTATATATTATTAGTATATCATGTCAATATTTACCTATACCATGTAACTACTTTTGATCAACAAATTTCTATTGTGTGTGTTTTACTGAAACATATATCAACTCTACTCTGTTTCTTGTAGAATCTTCTTTATAAGCTTCTGTTCATCCTTTATCTTTAATTGAGTTTCTCAGTTACCCACACTAGCTCCACTTTTCTTCCTATAGAAAAATGGTGTGAAATCATGAAAGTTCTTGTTGGTCTTTCTAACAAATTAGAACTTCATTAGTTCAAGCAGAATTATTAGTTTCAAGTAGATAATGAAAGTTGGTATGGGAGAATAAAGTATATCAAAGTCTTCTCTTCAGCAAGTTTTGAATTAAACTGAAAAAAATAAAAACACAAGTCAAGCTGATGAGCAAGTACTCACTTTATATCTGACAAAAATGGACCTTAGAATTGCCTCAGATAGATGGCCATAATCAACTTTCCTAGTAGTGTTTCTCCTAGTTCACACCACAAAAAAAACCTACTACAGGGAGAATTTTGTCTTCAAGTTTGATACACTTGACCTAGGTTCACTCTCCAATCTCCACACACACACTGATGTTTTTACTCATTTATTTATCTACGAAATAATGATTTAGAATCTATTATGTGCCAGGTTCTAAATGCTATAGACACTATGGTGAGCCAAGGAAAATAATTGGACTCCAAGTTTCTCAGAAGCTAAGACTATGCCCATCCTTCGACTGAGCAGATCTGAAACTAGGGAAAGAGGGTAGGCTGAGACATGGGCTCTGTTTTTAGTCTCAGTAATTATTGAACAATTCTCCTCCTTCAGGGAGGAGTGAGTGAGAGAATGTGGAGAAAGAAGTCTGGCATTTTTCTTCACCACAGGGGAAAATAATATAATAAGCTTTGTGAATTAGAAACATCATCCTATTCACAAAGTGAAAAGCATAGTGAAGAAGAAAATATTAGTGTCAATGACTTTTATGGAAAGATCTTTGAGCAAGTTGTTCTAATTATGGATGCACAATAACTATACTATGAAGTGACTTCTGTCTAGAACTTAGTGTCATTGATAAAGGTTAATGAAAATAACATTTGTCCTGAATTTCCTTTTCATGATCACCTCCCAGGAGGACTAGATATTTTGTCTAGAATTGCTTGAGAATATGAATATATTATAATGTTAACAGACCACTGCTTTACATTGCAATCACTAAAAAATATGATAGGAATAATGAACAGAATTTACAGTGAGGTTATTAGCAATGCTGAATTTCTTTCCTACTTTATGATTTTCTATTGAAACTGTCAAGGACTTTGCAATTTTACTTTGTCACAATAAATGCTGCTTCTCTTCCTATGATATGATTCTTGTACATGTACACATGAGAACATTTTGTAGAATCTCCCTAAATCACTGAACACAGCTTGCTCTCATATCGCCAAACATTATAAGAAAAAACATTTTTATTATACTAAGCACTATTCTTTTCACTTTGCATACACTTTTTCATTGCAACGTAGAAGTACCCTGTGCATATGTGAAGTGCTATTTTGCTTTATCTCTTTTTCAACCTGTTTTGCAATCTATATTCTCACACAAACTTCTAAAAAAAGAAAATGTGACCACAATTCCATTTTGTGGATGAGGAAACTGAGGCATTCAAAGGTTCAATGTGCTCCATAATTCCACATATGTAGTTACAGAAAAACAAGTCAGAAGCCCAGTTTTCTGTACTCTTTGCCCTGTGTACTCCCTTCCATAGCATGCTGCCTTCACAACTGTGGTCATTAGTTGGTGGCTGGGATTGTGATGGTGTCATGTCAGTTGGGCCAGAGCAACACATTTAATGACACAGCTGGGAAAACTTAAAAGCCTGCCCTCGGCTGGGTCATAAGTGGAGGTTAATACAATGGTGTCATTACAGCCCTTTGCCCACCTCCCAAAGCCACAGTATAGTTCAAGAGAATCAAAAATGTTCCACTGGGGGTTGGCTCAGGTCCGATCAGGCAGCTAAGGTCAAGATGGAAATGTGGAATAGACAGGGAACCATTGAGCCCAATACAAAGTTCAGAACTGCTCAGTGAATCCCACATGACCCAAAGCCTACCTTCACCTGCCAATTAAATGAAGGGTATTATCCTCAGAGTTTAAATTGAGGCAGTATACTGCTTCTTGGGCTAAAGACCTGGAGAGTGAATGCAACTTATTTCTTAATCAATTCTTTCTAAAGTAACATATTTGAAATAAGGCTATATTACCTGTCCAAACTATTTAAAAAAATGATATCCTACTGTAACTAAATATAACATTCCCATGTCCCATGTCACACTTTGCACCTCCTACCATGAACTATACCTTTAATTTCATATGTACAGTTATAAATTCAACATTTATTTTTAACACCTATATTTTAATGAAACATGAAATATAAAATGAAACTACAGTCTGCCTTATATGAGCATGAAGAAAAATCCTAATTACCTGTTTCAAAAGTGTGAAGCGCTTTCTAATTTTCCACCAGCCAGTTTCCTTAGACAGCACTCAGTATTATAACTATTTATGCCAATTGTGCTATTTCATGCATAAAATTACCGCATTATTGTTAGAATAGATGCCAGAGAGATATCTAAGCAGGGTGCAATCACTTCACTTTCTATCAAATTGGGCTCCTGAAAGGTATCATAAATTTTATTAGAAGGCAAGGGGCTAATGGCAGCCAATCAGCATTAATGCTGATAAAATTGCTGTATTTTACATATAAAAACTAGATGATAGTTTTGTCAGAAGGCCACCTTTTGTTTTATTAAGAATGCATCATGAAAACTCTATTGTAATCACATAAGATACTTCAGAGAGCTGACTGCCTTGCCCTGAATTGGGGGTGATGTCTCCCTCGGGGTGCCCTGGCAGCAGTTGGTGAGGCAGACTTTACTCTCTGATGCCTGATTAATGGTGGTATAACATGAAGCAATGCAAAATGCATCCCCCACACCCTGGGTAAAGAAAGAAAGAAAATGAAGTTGCTTAGTCGTGTCCGACTCTTTGTGACCCCATGGACTGTAGCCCACCAGGCTCCTCCATCCATGGAGTTTTCCAGGCAAGAGTACTGGAGTGGGTTGCCATTTCCTGGGTACTGTAATTCAATTGCATGCAGCTTTATTCTCTCAGGGTCCACTCTTTGGGAAACAAATATTAATGTTCCACTGTTCCCAGGTCCTTTATTGTGCTATAAAAAAATGTTTTCGATTAACCTGCCAATTGAATCTGGAGAGCTGGATGGTTTTTTAAGACTCCCTCGCTTCTTCCTGAGGCACACAGTAAAGAGTGGCAGATTATGATGGTACTGGAAAAGGAAAGAGAAAGTTTGAGGTAGAGTTCTGGTCCCTTGGAACAGTGCTGAATTGTGCTTTATGAAAAGTAACATTAATTTCCATGAGCTGAAGGCTAAAATATGTGACCTTGAGCAAATCACTTAAGTACACTAAGGTCTTTGTGTCCTTATCTCTAAAATGATGGTATTAGATGTGACATTTTTTAAGGCTTCTTTCAGCTCTAAAAGTCCAATGTATACACAAGACACAGGATACATTTCTCCTTCCCCCCACCCCCACATCACATACACACACTTCTGGAGAAAGAAGTTCCCTTCTTACCATTGCCTCTGTTAGTCACTTCTCACTTTAACTGGTGTCTGAGAGAATCACTATTGTTGTCCAAACTAAGAAAGCACAGGCTGGGTAATCTCATCTTATGCTATTGTTCTATTCCAGGAAAAAGACCCTAGAACAGTGTATCTGTCTATCTTTAGCACTAGCAATAGTAAAAATAAATTCTCATTAAAATTATCTTTTCCAGAAACTCAACACATTTGAATCTCTAATAATTGGTTTGATCTGACAACTAGATCAAAAATAAGATGCAATTTAACACTTGATTACAATAAGGCTTGTGTTGTACCATCATGGATCCAATCAGATATGAACTCTTCAAGGAAAAGGAAACCATTTTCTACTTTTTGGATATTTCTACTGCTCAACATTAAGTGAAAATATTCATCAATCATGTCCAACTCTCTGCAACCCTATGGACCATAGCTGCCAGGCTCCTCTGTCCAGGGAATTCTCCAGGCAAGAATACGGAAGTACTCTGTCATTCCCTTCTCCAGGGGATCATCCTTACCCAGGTATTGAACCCAGGTCTGCTGCACTGCAGGCAGATTCTTTGCTGTCTGTGCCACCAAGGAAGCCATGCTCAACACAGACAAGTCACTCAAATGTTCCTTTGGGACTCACTGGTTAATGGTAGGTAGTTGCTAGAACATGGGAAACCATTGGTTGACTTACATGATACAAAACACCAAGTAGGCTGTGTTCATTAGAGGAAGTGCCTTCTTCAAAAGGAGGGAACATATGGTAGATACTAAGCAGCTCTGTTGTGTTTAGAATTATCCCTGTAATTCCTATTCATATTTGACTATTACCATAAATCCATTAAAAATAAGTTATATGTTTAGTTACCTCCCTTTAGATTGATGATATTTTCCTAAAGAATTCTCAATGGCTTGCTTGTTCTGTGGTTTTCTACCTTACCTGCTGGAGCTAGTATACATAATCCTAGTACGAGTTCTTCTAGAAGATCAGGGGTAAAAATATAAAATTTTAATATAAATCAATATACAAATTGTATACAAAATATCAATATCCTGTGACTGATAACTATAAACCCAGTTTGGACTTCTGGAAGTTCTTGGTTCACATAATGCTGAAGCCTAGCATGCAATATTATGCTAACCAAGAACTTCAGACATGCAAACTGGGTTTAGAAAAGGCAAAGGAACCAGAGATCAAATTGCCAACATTTGCTGGATATACAGAAAGCAAAAGAATTCCAGAAAAATATCTACATTTGTTTTATCAACTATGCTGAAGCCTTTGATAATGTGGATCATAACAAACTGTGGAAAGCTCTTCAAGATATGGAAATACCAGACCATCTTACCTGTCTCCTGAGAAACCTCTACACAGCTCAAGAAGCAATGGTTAGAACCCTGTATGAAACAACTGATTGGTTCAGTATTGAAAAAGGAGTAAGACAGGGCTGTCTGTTGTCAAACTGCTTATTTAACTTATACACTGAGCATATCATAAAAAATGCCAGCCTGGATGAGTTACAAGCTGGAATCAAGATAGGCAGGAAAAATATAAAACCTCGGATATGTGTATGATACCACTCTAATGGCAGAGAGCAAAGAGAAAGTAAAAAGCATTTTGATGAGGGTGAAGGAGGAAAGTGAAAAAGTCAGCTTAAAAATAAATATTAAAAACTAATATCATGGAATCTAGCTTCATTACTTCATGGCAAATACAAGGGAAAAACGTGGAAGCAGTGACAGATTTCCTCCTCTTGGGCTCTAAAATCACTGCAGGTGGTGACTGTAACCGTGAAATCAGAAGATGATTGCTTCTTGGCAGGAAAGTAATGACAAATCTAAGCAGTGTACTGAAAAGCAGAGACATCACTCTACCAACAAAGGTCCATATAGTCATGGCTATGGCCTTGCCAGTGGCCATGTAAGGTAGTGAGGGCTGGACCAGAATAAAGAAGGCAGAATGCCAAAGCACTGATGCCTTTGAACTGTGGTGCTGGAGAAGATTTCTGAGAGTCCCTTGGACAGCAAGGAGATCAAACCATTCAATTTTAAAGGAAATCAACCCTGAATACTCATTGGAAGGACTGATGCTGAAGCTGAAGTTCCAGTATTTTGATCATCTGATGCAAAAAGCCAACTCATTGGAAAAGTCCCTGATTCTGGGAAAGATTAAGGGCAGAAGGAGAAGAGGGCATCAGAGCTTGAGATGGCTGGATGGCATCACCAATGCAATGGACATGAACTTGGGCAAACTCTGGGAGATGGTGAGGGACAGGGAGGCCTGGTTTGCTGTAGTCCAGGGGGTCACAAAGAGTCAGACAAGACTGGGTGACTGAACAACAGCAATGACTATAATGCTGCACTAAGCAGACAGGGCTGACATATACGTTCGTGCAGACTGTGTGGTCTACTAGGGTATATCCAATAAAGTGAGTGGTGACTTACCAAGCTGTGCATCTGATGTAAAGAAGCAGACAGTAAACAGGAGGCTCACCTTTTTAATTTCAGTAAGGTCTGACCCATTTTTTCCCACTATGCATTCATAGAAGGAAGGGAAGTTTTTCCCAATTCACAAAAAACTATGTGAAACTACAGGTTACTAGTAAAGCAAATGATTTTTAAAATTCACTAAGAGTCTTCTACATGCTGAATCTCAAATGATCTCCAGTTCAGTCAGTTCTTACAAGCAACAGCAGCTACAACCTGATAAATTTTATATCTCCTGAAAGCAAATTTTCCAGATCCTAGAACTCACTGCCACCAATGAAACAAATCTGTGTCCAAACAAATCTATCCTCCAGTAAGACAATTTTAACTTGGATTAGCCTGAGTTGAGGATGAGGATTGAAGCTGACCCACATAGAGATGCTCTGAAACAAATGAAAGAATAAGTTAAGAAAACAAAAGGAAGCCAGAATGCACCCACCAGCCTGCATATGTTATGGAGAGACACAACATTCTCATTATGTACATGTGGTTGCCCCATTCGAGGAAGATATCTTAATGACCTAAGGATATTTTTCTACTGGAGTTTCCTTAATTATTCCCACATTTATGGCCACATTTACTTCCAAACTCTGAGTAGTTTAAGAACAGGGTATGAATGATTCTGGGGCTTCCTAGGTAGCTCAGTGGTAAAGAATCTGCCAGCCAATGTAGGAAACATAAGAGATGTGAGTTCAATCCCTAGGTTGGGATGATCTCCTGGAGGAGGGCTTGGCGACCCACTCCAGTATTCTTGCCTGGAGAATCCCATGGACAGAGGTGGGCTATAGTCCACAGGATCTCAAGGAGTCAGGGGCAACTGGAACGACTTAACATGCACTCACATGAATGATTCTGAAATGTATTAACTACTGCTGATCATTTGCATTGTTCACCCAGAATATAAGCATAATACAAGGTAATGAATGACTGTGAGTATGATAGAAGAATTGCCTCTTCTAGAAAGCCCTACAATGAGTCAGTTAATACTCCATGTGATACATGATATTAGAGAAGCTAGTTATTTAGGGGGAGTTCAAAAGGCTCAGAACATGTTCCAAAGCTGAACATTTTGACTGGCATCATTTTTATATATTTCATGTAAATAGCCAAATAATGGAACTAAAACATGGAAATTACCTAATTAATCTTGTAAGTGACATCTATGCCTGTTATCTTGTCTCATATCTGAATAACATTTGTGTCTAAGCCCTGTCACCATTCTTCATACCACTCTTGAACTTCATATAATCTCTGAAATTGATCATCCTTCATCTCCATCCTAGACCACCATAAACTCATCTTCCCAGTAATTTAACATTTGCTTTTAAGCTGCATCAAAAGGTACTTGAAATCAAAACAGATACTTCAAAATACCATGTAATCAACATGACCTTGACCATCAAGTATTTAAAATATAGTTTGGAAATTGAAAATAAACCCATTCGAAATATAAATAACAATGGAAATTTAACACATGTTGTGGAAAGGTTGTCAAAAGTTGATATATAACTAATTTCAAATAAATGGATCTGAAAACAACTGACCTAGGAAGTCAAAGAGGGAAGTCTTATTGTAATCGTGATATAAGACAAGTTTTTGTTAATGTCAATAAAGGGCCTACTTTCTCCAGTGATAAGTAGGAAACCTTAAGAACTCACACACTCACACAAAAGATCCAAACTTGGCCCTTTTGATGACAGGAAAAATTGGTCAAGTTATGTCATAGATCATAACACTCTGTTATATCCATCCTATAGAGAACTTACTTACAGGTCACAAGATACCCTGGTCCAAACTGTGGTTGGTGTTTGGGACCAGATGAAAGACGTGGTAATTTAAACTTGCAGAAATGCAAAGGAGCGAAAAATGGCTTTATTTCAATATTTGGTGACAGTTATTGTTGCTACTGTTTAAAATTCTTTTGATTTGGAGGGTGGATGGTAAATATTTGATTTCACCTGGAGGGGTAACATTGAGTTTGATCCTTGAGTCAGGAAGATACCCTGAAGGAGGGTACATCAACCTACTCTAGTATTCTTGCCTGGAGAAGACAAGAGGAACCTGGTGGGTTATGGTCCATAGGGTTGCAAAGAATCAAACACAACTGAAGCAATTTAGCACATACACACGGAGGGTAAGGTTCATGGAAGAAGAGATGGAAGTGGGTAATAGGTGGGTAAAATGCCAAAAGCCCAAAAGCTTTACTTACTTCTATGAACAAAGGGAATTCAAAAAATGTTTTAGAAAATGAACCATGTGATGACAGTGGGTTTACAGAATGAAAACTGGAGACTTAGACAAATTACATGTATGTAGAGGATGACACTAGGAATATTTATGTAGCTTGCATCCAGTATGTCTATAAAATTTTTTGTGATCTCCTGTAACACTGATGGTAACAATAATATAATATTTGAATCTTCAATAGGCTAAATATTTCATGATTCTTTCTCCATGATGATTATATGAGACCTTAGTAATATTTCCATGCCCTATATATCTTAAAATCATGATTGGTTTATAACCTTGCAATTGATTTGCACCCATTTATTTTCTTTTGCATGAAATCAGACATTTTGAGTTGTGTGTCTGAAACTGGATCTAAACGGTGAAAAGAAGAGGAGGTTAGGCCACAGGAGCCTTTTTGCAGAGAGGATATAATGCAAGAGATCAGTAAAGTAATAAAAGGGTCTGATGTCTCATCCCAGGTATTTGAGCTTCAGGTAAAAATATAACACCAGGAATTTTTTAATAAAGAAATAGAAGTATGTGACTCCTGTCCTTGAAGATTCTAGTACCAGATGATCCTTTACAATTCAGACTTTGGGAAGAAAGGATGGGGAAAAAAAAAAAAGAACTAATAAATCTCTAAAATTTGTCAAGTGGCAGATCTTTGCCTGGTTGTTTAACTGACTATGCAAAGATTTTAGTAGATTTTTCTGTGATTCCCAATTCTTTTTATTCATAAGAATTTTATAATATTTAAATGACACAAGAGAAGGTAATCCTACATTTGCTTAGTAGAACATTTCAGGATGTGCAGTCACGATGTACCACATAGCCCTGTTGCCAGTACTCTGCAAATACAAAGTTGTATAATCAACTCCAAATCAGGGGAGAAAAAAATCACAGTTATTTTCATAGTTTCATAATAAGTCATTACTTAAAACTTGTATATATACTTAGATCTGTGTTCAGCTAACATATCTAAGGTTCATCTAGGGCAGATCAAGATTGCAGAGTAGAAGGAGCCTGAGTTTACCTCCTCCTATAGACATACAAAAACTACAACTGCATGTAAAGTAGGTATCTCTGAAAACAAACTAACTAGTTAAAAAGATTTTGTATAGCTCTGGATACAAAGAGACCCTGGTTCAATTCCTGGGTCAGGAAGATCTGCTGGAGAAGGGATAGGCTACCTACTCCAATAATCTTGGGCTTCCCTTGTGGCATAGCTAGTAAAGAATCTGCCTGCAATGAGGGAGACCTGAGTTTGATCCCTGGGTTGGGAAGATCCCCTGGAGAAGGGGAAAGCTACCCACTCCAGTATTCTGGCCTCGAGAATTTCATGGACTGTATCGTCCACGGGGTCACAAAGAGTCGAACACAACTGAACGACTTTCACTTTCAAGGATATAAAGAAAAAGTCACATTGCTATAGATAAGTGAAAGTGAAAGTGAAGTCGCTCAGTCGTGTCCAACTGTTTGCGGCCCCGTGGACTGTAGCCCACCAGGCTCCTCCATCCATGGGGTTCTCCAGGCAAGAATACTGGAGTGGGTTGCCATTTCCTTCTCCAGAGGATCTTCCCAACCCGGGAATCGAATCCATGTCTCCCGCATTGCAGGCAGACGCTATAACCTCTGAGCCACCAGGGAAGCCCTTGCTATAGATAGGAGAGGCAGAGATATAGTCTTAACCATAACCCACAGCCCAGGTGAGGCAACCTGTAAGTGGACAAATATCACAACTGTGGAGGTTCCTCGTGAGAAGAAAGTCAGTAATATCTCCACACTGGAATTCCCAGCCTGAGGAACCTGTCCTGTGAAGATGAGTCCCGACAATGTCTGACTTTCAAAGTTAGTGAAGCTTGGAATTCCCTAATGATCCAGTGGTTAGGACTTGGTGCTTTCACTATTGGGGGTCAGGTTCAATCCTTGGTCAGGGAACTAAGATCCCTCAAGCTGCATGGTCTAGCAAAAAAAATAAAAATAAAAAGATAGTCAAGCTTACATATGGGCAGGTCAGATAGCTGTGGGAAACCAAGACTTTGATCCTAAGCAAACTAACTCACACACAGACTACATCACTGTGAATCCTCACACAGAAGCAGCAGCTTGAAAAGTGCCTGGATCACATAATATGGAGATTTATTGACTAGTTTTAGGGCATAGGCCAGAAGGGAAAGAACTGGTGGAAACTTCTTAAAACTATTTATTTATTTATTGGCTGTGCTGGATCTTCGTTTGCTGCATGTAGACTTTCTCTAGCTGTGGTGAGGGGGGCTACTCTTGGTTGCAGTGTGAGAGTTTCTCTTTGCAGTGGTTTTCTTATTGTGGAGCGTGGGCTCTAGAGCACTCAGATTCAGGAATTGTGATGCAAGCTTAGTTGCTGTGGGATGTGGAATCTCTGTGGAGCAAGGATTGAACCTGTGCCCCCTGCATTGACAGGCATATTCTTAACCACTGGACACCAGGGAAGTACAGGCGGAACTTTCTTTGAGGACAGAAGTACTGGCAATTTTTTATGTTTTTCTTTTTAGTCTCCTTCCATCTATCTAGACTGACTCTGTCAGGAATCATTTATGTCAGTCTCCATCAACTCAGCTAACATCATGAACCCTACTCTAGTCTTCCTCTAAAGAGCAGCACCACTCAAACTACCTATTCTAGTCAGCCCTTCAGAGCAGTTCCTGCTCCAGGGAGCAATCCCAGTACACAAGCAGGCCTGCAACAATCACAACCCAGTCTTGCAGTCAGTTGTGCAAGGGTCTAGCCTCAAACATCAGCACTCTTGCATCAGTCAAGATCAGACCTTCAACCAGCTGGGTTAGGGGCTAGCTTTACCCACGAATGTATCCCAAGCAATTGTGCCAGAGGATAAACCTCTCCTACCAGTGTATCTACAACAATTGGAGCCCAACCACAAAAAGAGGTTACACATGGTCCACACAAGGGATACCAAGAAGTACCTGGCTTTGGTGACCAGGGGGAAATGTGTCACTGAGCCCCATAAGATACCTTCTCAGTTCAGTTCAGTTGCTCAATCATGTCAAACTCTTTGCGACGCCATGAATCGCAGCATGCCAGGTCTCCCTGTCCATCACCAACTCCCAGAGTTCACTCAGATTCATGTCCATCAAGTCAGTGATGCCATCCAGCCATCACATCCTCTGTTGTCACCTTCTCTTCCTGCCCCCAATCCCTCCCAGCATCAGAGTCTTTTCCAATTAGTCAACTCTTTGCATGAGGTGGCCAAACTACTGGAGTTTCAGCTTCAGCATCATTCCTTCCAAACAACACCTAGGGGTGATCTCCTTCAGAATGGATTGGTTGGATCTCCTTGCTGTCCAAGGGACTCTCAAGAGTCTTCTCCAACACCACAGTTCAAAAGCATCAATTCTTTAGCGCTCAGTCTTCTTCACAGTTCAACTCTCACATCCATACATGACCACAGGGAAAACCATAGCCTTGACTAGATGGATCTTAGTCGGCAAAGTAGTGTCTGTGCTTTTGAATATGCTGTCTAGGTTGGTCATAATTTTTCTGCCAAGGAGTAAGCGTCTTTTAATTTCATGGCTACAGTCATCATCTGCAGTGATTTTGGAGCCCCCAAAACTAAAGTCTGACACTGTTTCCACTGTTTCCCCATCTATTTCCCATGAAGTGATGGGACCGGATGCCACGATCTTCATTTTCTGAATGTTGAGCTTTAAGCCAACTTTTTCGCTCTCCTCTTTCAGTTTCATCAAGAGGCTTTTTAGTTCCTCTTTACTTTCTGCCATAAGGGTGGTGTCATCTGCATATCTGAGGCTATTAATATTTCTCCTGGCAATCTTGATTCCAGCTTGAGTTTCTTCCAGCCTAGCGTTTCTGATGATGTACTCTGCATAGAAGTTAAATAAGCAAGGTGACAGTATACAGCCTTGACGTACTCCTTTTCCTATTTGGAACCAGTCTGTTGTTCCATGTCCAGTTCTAACTGTTGNCTTGACTTTCTACTTTTGCATTCCAGTCCCCTACAATGAAAAGGACATCTTTTTTGGGTGTTAGTTCTAAGAGGTCTTGTAGGTCTTCATAGAACCATTCAACTTCAGCTTCTTCAGCATTACTGGTTAGGGCATAGACTTGGATTACTGTGATATTGAATGGTTTGCCTTGGAAACACACAGAGATTAGTTTTTGAGATTGCATCCAAGTACTGCATTTTGGACTCTGTTGTTGACCATGATGGCTACTCCATTTCTTCTAAGGGATTCCTGCCTGCCGTAGTAGATATAATGGTCATCTGAGTTAAATTCACCCATTCCAGTCCATTTTAGTTCGCTGATTCCTAGAATGTCAATGTTCACTCTTGCCATCTCTTGTTTGACCACTTCCAATTTGCCTTGATTCATGGACCTGACATTCCAGGTTCCTATGCAATATTGCTCTTTACAGCATTGGACCTTGCTTCTATCACCAGTCACACAGTGGGGTATTGTTTTGCTTTGGCTCCATCCCTTCATTCTTTCTGGAATTATTTCTCCACTGATCTCTAGTAGCGTGTTGGGGACATACTGACCTGGGGAGTTCCTCTTTCAGTATCCTATCATTTTGCCTTTTCATACTGTTCAGGGGGTTCTCAAGGCAAGAATACTGAAGTAGTTTGTCATTCCCTTCTCCAGTGGACTACATTCTGTCAAACCTCTCCACCATGACCCGCCCATCTTGGGTTGCCCCGCAGGCATGGCTTAGTTTCATTGAGTTAGACAAGGCTGTGGTCCTAGTGTGATTAGATTGACTAGTTTTCTGTGAGTATGGTTTCAGTGTGTCTGCCCTCTGATGCCCTCTTGCAACACCTACCATCTTACTTGGGTTTCTCTTACCTTGGGCGTGGGGTATCTCTTCATGGCTGGTCCAGCAAAGTGCAGCCACTGCTCCTTACCTTGGATGAAGGGTATCTCCTCACTGCCGCCCTTCCTGACCTTCAACGTGGGACACCTTCTACATAAGACCAATTTTTAAAGACCACAGGTATACCATATATACTTAATATATAAAAACAAGCAAAAAAAAATAGGCAAAATGAGAAGACAAAGAAATACTTTCCAAACAAAACACAAAACCTCAGGAAAAGAACTGAATGAAATAGAGATAAGAAAGTTATCAGATAAAGAGTAAGACATGGTCAGAAATATGCTAATTGAACTCAGGAGAAGAATGGGTGAACTCAGAAGTTCAATGAGGATATAGAAAATATATTTTAAAAAATAAGAATTGAAGAATATAATAACTGAAACTATATATATATACACACACAATAACTGAA
>SJYQ01013830.1:67917-81889 GCA_006410935.1 Redunca redunca | reverse complement strand
TAGCCAGAGTGTGTAAACATTTCTGCTTAACATATAGAGCACATAGAAAATTGTTCAAGTTGGTTTTAAAGTTGAAAATATGATGAATTATCTGCATTACTTGTATAATAGTTGTGCTACATGAAGTTGTTTATAATATACTTTATGAAACTGTGCAATGAAGTGATATTAAATGAAAAAAGTATTACATATACAGACAATGCACTCTAGACAATTGAAATTGCTAAATCACTTGGCTCACATTAGAGATTCTTTTAGACTTAGGAAAGTTAGTGTGACTGACAAAATGCTTTAAAGAGCTATACCTAAGCCACCAATTGTCCATCAATCTAAAACTTACAGTTGATAATATTATTACATCAGATGGTACCAACTCTTTGCAACCCCATGGACTGTAGTTCACCAGGCTCCTCTGTCTATGGAATTCTCCACACAGGAATACTGGAGTGGATAGCCATTTTCTTTTCTAGGGGATTTTTCCAATCCAGGGATCAAACCCAGGTCTCTTGCATTGCAGCTAGATTCTTTACCATCTGAGCCACCAAAGCAGCTATTTAACTTCAAGCAATATTATAATGATTAGATAAAACTGAAAATAAGAATTTTAATATGGTAAATAGTAAATGTGGATTAAATCACATCACATTATGTCTTTAAGGTGATAATAGGTTAAGATTTTAAGTCTGGGTTTTGAAAATCAACATATGATATTGATATATGATTGCTATTGGCCAAAATGTTTCAGAAAAATTATTTAGAATCAGAATGTGAGGAAAGGTTAGAGTTTGATTGAAATAATGAACAAATTATTTATATAGAAAAATATATGCTACTTTCTATGTGAATATGAATATATGTGGTGTATATGTGTTTAATGTAGTCTCCAAAAAATCTACAAGTTTCACGTATAACTTAGATTTGAGGTAATATAGTACATATATTTGAGCTGCTATTAATTTTAAATCTTTTAAATTTAAGCCAAGACCTCAGATAGGTTAAAAAGCTAAAGAAAATGAACAATGTGAATGATTACATGCAGGTCAACATGATAAAAAATTTGCTTCATTTTTGAACATGAAGTTAAAGATTTCAAAAAATTTAAGTTAACTAAAATTTTGGAAAGTAAACTCTATAAAAGGTGAATATGAAAGTAGAACAATAATAGTTGATATTGAGAGAGAGAAAAAGACAGGAGTCAAAGGGAGTAAAGTAAAATCATTAATTTTTTAAAGGTATTTGAATTGGCAAATTTTATTTCCATAATAAAATGAAATTGCAACTCAAATAACTAGTACATAAAATATTGAGAAGTAAATGTAGCAATCAGAGCAAGGAGTCTGTAGCCTATGAAAATAAGTAAGGGTTGCAAATTGCAAGCCTAGAGAGAAAAAGCAACCAAACAGAAGATCATTATGCTAAGATAAAGAAAGAGTGGGGGAGAGTAAGGAAAGAAAGGTAAGAGGAAAGGAGAAGGGAAGAAAGAAAGGGAAGAAAAGAAAAACATTGACTTTATGTTAAAGAAAAGAAAAAAAAAAAACACAACAAATCATATAGTACATTTGTTAGAGTTCATGATTTGATGGGGAGAATGGGTTTCCCAGGTGGTCCTAGTGGTAAAGAACCTGCTTGCAATGCAGGAGACTGGAGTTTGATCCCTGAGTTGGGGAGATGCCTTGGAGGAGGGAATGGCAATCCACTCTAATAGCCTATAGGGCTACAGTCCATAGGATCACAAAGAGATATGACTGAAGAGACTTGCATAGCACATAGCACAGCATGTATATGAACATGGAATAAACTATGATTTAGGAAAACAAATCTAAAACAGGATTAGAGAAATTTATGCTGAATTAAAAACAGTATACTTCATGGAGAATTCTAATAAATAAGTAAATTTTAGTGAAATAATGCTTCTAACCTATCAGCTATTAGACTTCAAGACAAGTATGTGTATGCCCTAAATTACCCAATGCTTGTTACATTATGGTAATGTAAATATTGAGGTAACTAACAGGAAACCATATAGTGAATGGCAAACACCACACCTAATCTGTTGTTGAATTCTTTGAACCATGAGACATGTTTGGGAGTGTGCTACCTGCATTGCAACAAGTTGAATACTTTCTTAACATCTCTTTGGTATAACAATATACCCTGTATTGTACTTACAGGGCTAATTTTGATTGTCTATGAATGTAATCTCTTTCCAATCCAAGATAGGAAACCTTTGGGACTGAGAGCTTGCAGGCCTGGGAAGAGCTCCATCTGAAAGCAGATTTTTGCTCATGGAGCTCTGCACTCCAATCCAAAGATAAATCTGAAAAAGTGCCAGACGTAAGGAAAATAAAATATTCTTTCCACATTTTCTCTCTTCCACCCACTTTGCTTTATTTTCTTTCTTCATCTAAACTCTTAAAGGTTTGTTCCACAATGATTTTTCCAAAGTTTCTTATATTAGAAAAATATACTTCCATATTATTATAAATTATCATGGTAAGTTCTCAAGCAGAATTTAATTTTTTTTCTTTTAATTATAAAATTAAACTTTCTTATTGAAAAAATTTCATGCATCTTCAGCAGAAAGCTGAGGTTTTACAGGAGAAAATGTAGGCTTTATATTGTTCATGCAGTCTTCATATTTGAGCTCCCATGAACACCTATCAGAACCTCCAGTCACCCCCTGCTCGCTACACACAGCCCTACAATGGAAATGGCTCCACGGCTGGAAGGCTGATGCAACCCTGATACAAGAGCAGTGTGCAATGAACATTATTGCCCCAGACTTGAATGCTGCTAGTTTGCTGTGCCCCCATCCTTTTTAATTTAGTCAAATAGTACTGCTAGGATCAGTCAAAAGTATGAAGTTAACCAAAGGCTTTCATATCAACCACATCCTTCTTAAAGCTGATCTCCTTGAGCTTTCAGAGCCTTCACATTGCAGAGCAGCATGGTCCAGAAAACCTGGAATTCTGGGTGTTTTTTTTTTTTTTTTTTTTTTAAATTCTCTCCTTAATCTACCTTTAACATATCTCCTCAAATAGTGGTGGTTTTAGTTGTTAAGTCATATCCGGCTCTTGTGACCCCATGGACTGTAGCCCTCCAGGCTCTTCTATCCATGGGATTTTCCAGGCAAGAACACTGGAGTGGGTTGCCATTTCCTTCTCCAGGGGATCTTCCCAAACCAGGGATCGAACTCCAGTCTCCTGCATGGCAGGCAGATTCGGTTATGGGTAATAACTGTTTAACAAACCCCATATTGAAGATAATTTCAGGACTAAAAAAATGAAATAGTACATTATTTATATCTAACATGAGAATTTATTTTAGAACAGAGGTGGATGAAATTCATACCATATAATCAGATATTTACGTCATTTGTGTTTAAAGCCGAACTAGGTTTTAAATGCACAAATAATCAAAGTGTACAGTTCAAAGTCACTTTGTATGTTCATAGCTTTCAAGAAAAATCCCCCTTTTCTTTGCCTGATGGATAAGAAACTGCCTGCTACATTTTTCTTAACTAAGGGTCTCAAACATTGGCAATTTTGTCAACCTAGATGTAAACCCCGCTGCCATGTCCGAATCATAATAAATTTTGTTTACTGTAGTTAGACATTGGGTTTGCTTACATTTTAGTTAAAACACTCGAAGATTTATCCTTCTGTCAGAACCACTGGAAAATTGAGAGTCTTGTGCAAGTTGTAAGCTTTCTGCTTAATCTTCTGGAAACTTTTCCAATTTTCTTTTAATAACACCAGGAGGCCAGTGGTGTGCCACTTATGGATGGAGGGGGAGGAGCTCTCCATTCCAGTTTCCCTCCTTTATTCTGCTGACAGCCTCCACAGAAATAAAGTGCACTAATATACATTAGCACTAACTTCTATGCCAAGCTGTCACCATCAGATAAAATTGATCACAAATTACTGATTACTGAATCAAGAAAGTCATCAGTTATATTGTACTTGATTACTTTCTCATAAGAGGAATATATTACTGAACGTGGTGAGATTACTCATGCATAAGAATTTGGAAGTGACACACCAGCAACCCACCCTCAGGAGGAAAGGAGAATTGTGCTGAGGATGTAGACTCAAAGTTCCCTATATAAATTGTTTCAAGGCAACTATTCAGTTATGGTAGATTGTGATGTGGACTTGAATAATTTTCAGCCATTTTTTCAGCTTGAAAACTTTTGTATCACAGTCTTCCCTTTACGAAGTGTCATGGTCACTGACATCAACTATACTTCCTGGTGGAAAGAACTCTGATACTGATCAGGGTTACAAAATTAGGCCAATATAGGTGATGGAATTCTTGCTAGAACAAGTTAAGAAATATATTTTTTTTTCCTTTCTGATTCATTTTCTGCTAGAAAACCCCTTTTTGATTTGCCTTGACTGTACTTGCTCTATGTCATAGTTGTCTTAAGAAAAATTGGAAATTTACTCTCATTTAAAACAGTGTCTTCTGCCCTTGGGAGGAAATATAGGCCAAGATGGGGGTCATGAGACAGATCTTAAGGGAAAAAAGTGAAAGATATGTTAACATTCACACACTGCCTAGTAACTTAGCAGGAATACAATGATAAAAAGTGTGCAGTTGACCACATATAGAGTTTTATCCTTGGCAACAGATGGAAACCAATTGAAACTCAGAATCTTGGAAAAGAGACTACCTTACATCTAACTGAAGTCCAGCTCTGATTTTTCCAAAGTGGATATACAGGTTCTCAGGGACAGGCAGTGGTGTTGCAGGAAGTGAGAAGTCAAAGGATAAACAGAAAATACCTTCTTGGATTGTCTATTTTATCAGTACACTAAGATCTGGTATCTTCGCAGTGTTAAAATATTTAGGCCAATCTCTTGTTTTTGTTCAAGTTCAAAGAACAACATGTTTTTATGTTCAGGAAGTGATTTGAAATAGTTTGCTTTTGTGTTTTATGTCCTTCTCTTCACCAGATTATCTGTATAATTGGTGCTATATGATTAGTTTCCTTTGCTGAGAGAGTAGATTATACTAACCACATTACTCCTGCTGCTGGTGGTAATTTGCAAGTGATATTTAGTTCTTGGTGTTCAGCTGGTGTCACCAAGATCTGGAAGCTGCCCAGAAGAGATAGCATTTAGGAAGCCCATATTCACTGACTGGCATGAGCCTGGATGCTCCAGTGGTTGCTGATCACACCCTTCACTGTCTATGGCCAGATTTTGTCAGCTCCTCCCAGCAAATGTGAACTTATGCTTTGTACTCTTAATTTCTGGCTAAGGTTTTGTTAACAAATGAATGAACACCTCAATCCACAAAACTTCCTCACTGAATAGATTCACTGCCTATAGATTCCTGATCAAATTTCAACCCCAACTTTGAATATTTTTTGAATGAAGACATCAGCTAGAAATAAGCCTTAGTCTTCTTTCAGTTCTAGAATATGGATGTTTGACTAACAGCATGTCCCTGTGGGCCCCAATTCATGCACCATATGCTCACAAATAATCATGGCACATTCCAATCTTCAGTTCAGTTCAGTCGCTCAGTTGTGTCCGACTCTTTGTGACCCCATGAATTGCAGCACGCCAGGCCTCCCTGTCCATCACCAACTCCTGGAGTTCACTCAGATTCACGTCCATCGAGTCAGTGATGCCATCCAGCCATCTCATCTTCCGTCGTCCCCTTCTCCTCCTGCCCCCAATCCCTCCCAGCATCAAAGTCTTTTCCAGTGAGTCAACTCTTTGCATGAGGTGGCCACACTACTGGAGTTTCAGCTTTAGCATCATTCCTTCTAAAGAAATCCCAGACTTAATCTTCAGAATGGACTGGTTGGATCTCCTTGCAGTCCAAGAGACTCTCAAGAGTCTTCTCCAACACCACAGTTAAAAGCATCAATTCTTTGGCGCTCAGCCTTCTTCACAGTCCAACTCTCACATCCATACATGACTACTGGAAAAACCATAGCCTTGGCTAGACGGACCTTAGTTGGCAAAGTAATGTCTCTGCTTTTGAATATGCTTACTTAGGAACAAATGTCCAATTCAACTTTGTACTCTACACCTTTGATAGGTGTGAGATCTACAGAAAACATCTTCCCAAACAGAAGGAAGATAGTCTCTTTTCAGATCATGTGCCTCTTTTCAGATCATTTATTTTTTAATGAAATAATTATAAAATAGATGTTCAAATTTTTTATGTTAAAATTTGAGAAGAGATTCATTATAGTTTAGAATGTTGGTCTGTCGCCTTGTAATTCATTATACATGTGTCTGGATAGTGCTTCATGGAAAAAAATTGCAGTAACACCAACCATTTAATCACCACAGCTGGCTGTTTATAACAATAAGATATCTAATGTTATAGGACAGAAAACAAATGTCATGCAATGCATTTTTTCCCTTTGCCTGAGCTTTAGTCTTCAGCAAGATCTGACAAATATTGGCATTATATGTCACTAAGAAGTAAAAGATCACGCTCTGACCTTCAAGAATCCCCATAATATGTACATTATGTTGATGTGCCCTTTGTTTTGTCTATCTTGGTTTGCTTTGGCGGCCTCTGCAATTTTAGAACGAGTAAGGTTGTTTTACCGAGTTTCCAATGGCATCATTTTAGCCAAGGAATTAACTAAAGATGAAGACTACTTCCTACATTGTTTATTTATTTCACTCTGACATGGCTGGAAAACAAGAATGAGGAAAACAAATGCTTGAGATGCTCATTTAAAAATCAACGTCTTTTCTTTAAAGCAAGTGTAAACTTTTCAAAAGAAAAAAAAGTTTGGTTTTAAATGAAAGTCTTTTGAGAAAGGATTCATCAGAGAAGGTTAAAATTCTTCTTTCTTCTTTTTGCAATAGCTCTCCACCTACATGTAAAAAATGTGCACTGTCTCTAAGTTTCCAGTCACATTCTTTTTAATCCAGAGATGTGCTCCCAACCCCATTACTTTATTCATTCACCTCCTCTTTCAGCGAACTGGTAAAGCTTTTTTGATCCATGTTGTANTAAGTTTCCAGTCACATTCTTTTTAATCCAGAGATGTGCTCCCAACCCCATTACTTTATTCATTCACCTCCTCTTTCAGCGAACTGGTAAAACTTTTTTGATCCATGTTGTAGAATTCATTATTTAATTGAATTTTTGCTGATTTTTGCCTTAGCTTGGGAGAAAATAACCATATTTCTTTCTTCTAAAGCATGGCATGGCACATGGAATACTCTTAATAAAATAATTGTATAGGGTTTATTGCTTCATTGCAAGTTGGTTTTAGAAGCACAAAGATAAAAATAAAATATAAATACTATTAAATTTTATTAGATCCCTGCTTTCTCTCACGAAGTTAGACATATGACCCTCTAATAATAACTGTTTACCTTTTTCCTTTACTTTTTTACATTTTTGCTTTTCAAAGTAATTTTATGTCTGAGATCCGATTATCATCCTCACAGTCACCCTCATAAATAAATAGACCTTGCATATGGGATAAGTGAGCCTGTGTTTATATGTGTGAATGGCAGAGTCTAGAATTCAAGTCTCATATTCCTGGCTGACATGCTTCATTCTAAATCATATTGGCATAATTGGCTGTTCGTTTAGGAAAAATAAGCTTTAGGTTCTGCTAGCTAAAGACATCATTAAGAGAATTTTACTGAAATGCAATTGAGAAGAAGAGATTCAACCAAGTTTGGTAGAAAAAAAAAATCATTCCCTTTACATTCATAAAGTAGCAAAATAATGTTTTACAGAAGTATCAATGGGCTTCTTTAGGTGGCTCAGTGGTAAAGAATTTGCCTGCCAGTACAAGAGATGCAGGAAACAGGAGTTTGATCCCTGGGTCAGGAAGATCACCTGGAGGAGGGCATGGCAACCCACTCCAGTATTCTTGTATGGAGAATCCCATGAGCAGAAGAGCCTGGCAGGGTTACAATCCATGGGGTTGCAAAAGAGTAGGATGCAACAGAGTGAGCTTGAGCATGAAAGTGAAAGTGAAAGTGAAGTCACTCAGTCCTGTCCGACTCTTTGTGACCCCATGGACTCTAGTCTACCAGGCTCCTCTGTCCATGAGATTTTCCAGGCAAGGGTACTGGAGTGAGTTGCCATTTCTTTCTCCAAAGCATGCAAGTAGGTTACTTAAAAACAAAACAAAAAGGAAAAAACCTCAGTTATTGGAAGTAAGATAATTAGCCTCAGCTTTGCATATCTTCACTCATGAAAATAAAAGAGACGGTTTTTAGAATACTCCTTCCAACCTAACAACACTTATGATTCAGCCCTCGCTAGCACTGATAACTAGCGGTAACTTCTTTACTGTATTATCTGTATCTACCCTATTATTTGAACCTTGGAATAATGCTATTATTTGGGTAGATACTTGAGACAGTATTTATTGTCAGTTCTAGTTTCATTAATCCAGTTTGTAGTTTACCTCATCTATTTATACATAATTAAAGAGCTAATTGGTCATCATACCAATTGTTAAGAAATCTAAATATGTTTCCTGGAGACATGTAGCAAGTTTAATCTAGTTCTCTTGAGGAAACAAAAAAATCTTCATTTCTCTTTAAAGTTTTAGTGTTGTAATCAGTTGATATTTATCAAGCACATAGTCAGTGCTCTAGAACACTATGTAAAGTATGGTGAGAAATACAAAAAGTGTAAGGAAAGGATCCTACTTTTAAATGCCCAACAATCTTGCAGGGGAGTAAAACATGTAGAGATGAACAATTAATTGACAATCCAAGGCAATGCATAATAAACAGAAAATTCTTGGTGTATTTATAGTTTGGCAATGTTTAACAACTGACTTTTCAAAGGGAAAAATAACTGGGTTTATAGTATTTGCCAGTTTCCACAGTGCAAATATTCCCACATTGGGCAATTTCAAACTACCAACATGAGGTCATTGATCCCTGGGGTAGGGAAAGATGCACAAAATCGGTTCTGGGGTATAAGGCCAGTTCAGTTGACACCAGCACACCAATTCCCCTGTAGGAGTTTAGATCAAACAAAGATCTGAATAAAGTGGCTCAGTATATCAGTGAAGAAATATCTTTCATATCTCTGAATAATAGTAACATATGAATGGGAAATAATTGATGTGAAAGAAGAGATGATGCAACCAACAGTCCAGGGTACCAATGACCAAGATAGGGGTGGGGGGTGGATGGGCAGAAATACCTTTAGTTGGCATGGATTGTTTTTTTAGGAGGATCTTAGAAAGTAGGGGGGAGGGGTGGTGAAAAAAGCTAACAAGTGGCTTAGACTGTATCTTGTACATTTGTCTTTCCAAATATGTGAATAATATCTGTGTCTATAAAGAAAAATGGAAAAAATGACAAATACAAAATTCAATTTTTTCAAAAATCAATTTGCTTTTCCAACAGTGTTACTAAGAATCTTTTGGACTTACCAATTCCCAAGAGTCTTGGGAATTACCAAGAATTTTCTTAGAATGTTCTCCAAGTTACTGGAAACCCCAGAAATACAAAATTACTCTAGGAAAAGAAAGCTTAAATATCTCTTTAGCCAAATCAGATTCAATTCTTACATAGTTCTGTTCAGTATCACATTGGAGCCTGGAAGATGTTTGTTTGTTTATTTGTTTGTTTATTTCCCTCCAAATAAATCCATTTTCTGCCCTAGGAAACTTTAACTTCCATCCTTCTCCACACCATAATCCATTGTTATAGCACTATTCCAAAATATTTTCATTCTTGTCAAAATCCTGGAATATAAGGCTTTATTTTGATAATCCATGTGGCTGGATATCAAACAGCTGCTGGGGTACCTACCAACATCTGCTGTTTAGTTTTTATCAGTTTGTCCCATCTGGCCTGCATTCAACAGTACTCAAATCAAGACTGAACAAAATCACAGGACATTCAGAAGCAATTTCACATTATTTTTTGAAGCATCGAGCCTTCTTTCTCAGTCTTAAGAATCAGGAGCTATGTCATTCATCATCCTGCAGATAATCCTGAAACTCTCCAGATTAAATTTTTCAGCACTCTCTCCTCTACCAAATGTTAACATTTCTGAAACACGTGTTTAATGTTCATTTGTACTAGCTTTTGTTTGACTCAGAGACATTAAATATGATAAGGAATAGGAAATTCTTAGTACTTATGATAGCTAAAATGCATTTTAATTCCTAATTTAATCCATACATATAAATCCAAGAAAATTTCTCATTTGGGGCATTTCCATTGCTTCCCAGGATTCCTGGCATTTATCCTTCATTTCTCTCAGTTTCATGTAACATATTTCTCCTAATATCCTCTCATGTCTCACAATATAACTTGTTACTAAAGTGCTTCTGTGTTTGCACACACCTATCAAGAAAAGGGACAAGTATAGTAAATATGGCTGTTACTGCTGCTAAGTCGCTTCAGTCGTGTCCGACTCTGTGTGACCCCATAGACGACAGCCCACTAGGCTCCTCTGTCCCTGGGATTCTTCAGGCAAGAATACTGGAGTGGGTTGCCATTTCCTTCTCCAATGCATGAAAGTGAAAAGTGAAAGTGAAATCACTCAGTCGTGCCCGACTCTTATGCCGTTGCCTTCTCCAAGTAAATATGGCACATATCCAGTAATGTAAAAATTCATTGTGTCTGTAACCTCATCATCTTTCAACTTCTCTGAAGTTAATTTCTCTCCTGTGAGACTTTCCAGCACTTATTCAGTCCCAGTGTCTCTCTTATACTTAATACCTACCTAATATTTTATCTACTTAAATAAAAATAAGATGTATAGCCTCATTTTATTTTTTTAGCAAATATTTTATTTTTACGCATGTATTTATAAACATTCTCATGGCACCCCACTCCAGTACTCTTGCCTGGAAAATCCCATGGATGGAGGAGCCTGGTAGGCTACAGTCCATGGTGTCGCAAAGAGTGGGACATGACTGAGCGACTTCCCTTTCACTTTACACTTTCATGCATTGGAGAAGGAAATGGCAACCCACTCCAGTGTTCTTGCCTGGAGAATCCCAGGGACGGGGGAGCCTGGTAGGCTGCCGTCTCTGGTGTCACACAGAGTCAGACACGACTGAAGTGACTTAGCAGCAGTAGCAGCAGCATGCTTAAAAAAAGTATTTGAGGCAGATTATGGAGATTATATAACAAGGTATAAAATTTCTGGGAGTACAGTCTCATTTTAAAATAAAAAGGCAGATGCAGGTGACCTTCCAAAAGCCATGTAGCTAATCAATGCAGAATGAAGATGAAATCAGGAAGTTTTGACAAAACAAGCCATTCTAAGATCTTTCGTCAGTACTACCAGCAGCACAGTACATGTGAGCTGAAGCAGAGTGGAAATGTGTTTTTCTCTTCAGAGAAAAGTATGGCTAGAAAAACCATAAGATCTGGGCATTGATGAATTATTTTATCCACATTCTTTTTTGACAATGACACAATGAAAAGAAATAAATGTAGAGTTTGAAAAGAATAACGTTGCAGTTGCATCATCTCTTTCCTTATAAAACATCTAACCAGAGGGAAAGTCATTTCTACTTTCCTTATACTCAAGATTGAGAATTAAGGTGAATTTCTATTTTAAAGGCCTTAGGACAAATCCTTCTTTCCAGTAAGTATTTGAAAAGTATTGTTTTCTCTTCACTAATACGCAAGTAAATTTCTATAATTCCTTCTTCCACTTAGTTTGTACCAATGGTTTGGTGGAACCAACAATTCTGCTTGAGTTCTCCTCTTTAAGTGATTCAAGATGACAAGCCAGGGACCATTAGAGGCAGGCAATCTGGTTTCTAAATTTTTCCCTAGTAAATTCCCTTCTAACATCATCCACAGATAAGCAGAAGCCAGGAATTCTTTTTTTTTTGCTCAATCAACCATAAATCCGTTTCCAAGGTCTAAAAATGCCTCTTCCTCAGATATTTTCTTCCAGGGCCACTCACAGTCTTAGTGTGCACCTTGTGTCCCTCCTGGGCCCAGAGGATCCAGTGCTGAGGGTGCAGTTTGGATATGTAGGATGAAGTGTGCAAACGTGTCTGCACCAGCAGTGTGAAGCAGAGCTGGAGATGGGAAGAACAGGATCTAGGAGGAGGGTCAATAGCCAGGTGCCAGGGCTGGGTCTCCACTTGTGATATCTGTGTGGATCCAAGAAATCTGAGAATGTTACATGCAAACCTGATGCTCCTGGTCTTTAATATATTTACACTTTAAGTGACTTACAGTTTTTTAATACCAAGATATGTGGTATAAATTACTCTTTCTCTACCCTTTCACTAGCCCTCCTAACATTAGATTAGGGCCTGTGTCCTTCTTGTACCTCACAAAAGAAATGAATGTACACTACAAAGAAATGTCAGGTGATTTGATCAATGTCATCAAGAATGGACTAGAATTATGTTTCAAAATAGTATTTATTTAATGACTTTTTACTACATATTTAAGTAAAATAATTTATGGGGTGGTCCTAAGATGGCAGAATAGGATGGGGAGACCACTTACTCCCCAACAAATTCATCAAAAGAACATTTCAACGCTGAGTAAATTCTACAAAACAGCTTCTGAATGCTGGCAGAGGACATCAGGCACACAAAAAGCAGATCATTGTCTTCAAAAACAGGTAGGAAAAATATAAAAGACGAAAAAAGAGACAAAGGAAGTAGGGAGGGAGCTCCGTCCCAGGAAGAGAGTTGTAAAAAGAGAGAAGTTTCCAAACACCAGGAAACACTCTCACTGCCGAGTCTGTGGCAAGCCTTGAAAGCACAGAGGGCAACATAACAGGGAAGAAAAATAAATAAATAATTAAAACCAACAGATTACGAGCCCATAGGTAACTCCCCCAGCGAGAAGTAGCACAGATGCCTGCATCTGCCACTAGCAAGTGGGGGCTGGGCAGGAAGGCGCGGGCTGCAGTGCTTTTTAAGAATTGGGCTGGAATGCCTCGAGTGTAACCAGAGTGAACTAACTTGGGCTAGCATACCAGACTGTGGGATAGCTACCACGTGAAATGCTCTAACATAAGACACTGCCAGGACCGTGCACAGAACAAAGGATGGAACAGAAATAGCCGGCTGCCAACCATCCCCCACTGGTGACAGGCAGCCAGAGCCATAAGGGCTGGAAGAGGGCAATCACAGCCCCGGAAGACTTTACCTACCAAACTGCAAGCAGGCTTCTTTGCTAAGACTTCTTGGGGTTCTGGACAGTCACCATCCACCTCACAAGGGGTGCCAGCAGTACACCCAGAAAACTGAGCAGCAGGGATGGGAAAGTCACTTAAGTCGCAGCAACTGCGCTTGCCAAACACCTGAACTACTCGGTCCTGGGAAGGGCACAAAACGCAGGCCCAACTGAATCTGCACCTCTGAGGGCTACCTGAGAGCAGAGCCTGAGTGGCTTAAATTGGGGAGGTGCATGCAGCCTAGGGCCCCTGAGCCGGCCTCAGACAGTTCCTGGTGGAGCAACGTAGAGCCTGAGCAGTGTGCACTGTGTGCAGGGGCATGCCCAAGATGGCTGAGACACTGCGAGCACACACCAGTGTTATTTATTTGCAGCATCCATCCCTCCCTACAGCACGACTGAACAAGTGAGCCTAAAAAAACAAAAAAGAAGTGTCCACCACCGCCCCCCTTGTGTCAGGGCGGAAATCAGACACTGAAGAGACCAGCAAACAGAAGAAGCTAAACAGAGGGAACCGCCTTGGAAGTGACCCCACACTGCCCACAACACGAGAGAAAGTCACAGAAATATCTTTACTATTTTTACTACCATGCTTTCTTTTTTGTTGTTGTTGTTGATGTTGTTGTTTGATTGTTTTTTCTTCTTTTCTTTTTCTTTTTTTTAAACTTTAAAAAATTTTTAAGTCCTCTATTTCTCCTTTAATTTTTATTTTTATAACCTACTATTGCTTTTCAAAAAAAAAGAAAAAGACCCTATTTTTTAAAGCAAACTTCATATATATACATTTTAAATAATTTTTGTGACTTTGTTCTTTTCTTTAATATTGTATTTTTGAA
>SJYQ01013830.1:0-67216 GCA_006410935.1 Redunca redunca | reverse complement strand
ACCTATATATAGAAAATTATAAAACACTGATGAAAGAAATCAAAGAGGACACTAATAGATGGAGAAATATACCATGTTCATGGATCGGAAGAAACAATATAGTGAAAATGAGTATACTACCCAGAGCAATCTATAGATTCAAGGCAATCCCTATCAAGCTACCAACGGTATTTTTCACAGACCTAGAACAAATAATTTCACAATTTGTATGGAAATACAAAAAACCTCGAATAGCCAAAGCAATCTTGAGAAAGAAGAATGGAACTGGAGGAATCAACCTGCCTGACCAGGCTCTACTACAAAGCCACAGTCATCAAGACAGTATGGTACTGGCACAAAGACAGAAATATAGGTCAATGGAACAAAATAGAAAGCCCAGAGATAAATCCACGCACCTAAGGACACCTTATCTTTGGTAAAGGAGGCAAGAATATACAATGGAGTAAAGACAATCTCTTTAACAAGTGGTGCTGGGAAAACTGGTCAACCACTTGTAAAAGAATGAAACTAGATCACTTTCTAACACCATACACAAAAATAAACTCAAAATGGATTAAAGATCTAAATGTAAGACCAGAAACCATAAAACTTTTAGTGGAGAACATAGGCAAAACACTCTCCGACATACATCACAGCAGGATCCTCTATGATCCACCTCCCAGAATACTGGAAATAAAAGCAAAAATAAACAAATGGGATCTAATCAAAATTAAAAGCTTCTGCACAACAAAGGAAAATATAAGCAAAGTGAAAAGACAGCCTTCTGAATGGGAGAAAATAATAGCAAATGAAGCAACTGACAAACAACTAATCTCAAAGATACACAAGCACCTTATGCAGCTCAATTCCAGAAAAATAAGCGACCCAGGCAAAAAATGGGCCAAAGAACTAAATAGATATTTCTCCAAAGAAGACATATGGATGGCTAACAAACACATGAAAAGATGCTCAACATCACTCATTATCAGAGAAATGCAAATCAAAACCACAATGAGGTACCAATTCACACCAGTCAGAATGGCAGTGATCCAAAAGTCTACACGCTGGAGAGGGTGTGGAGAAAAGGGAACCCTCTTACACTATTGGTGGGAATGCAAACTAGTACAGCCACTATGGAGAACAGTGTGGAGATTCCTTAAAAATTCAAATAGAACTGCCTTATGACCCAGCAATCCCACTGCTGGGCATACACACCGAGGAAACCAGAATTGAAAGAGACACGTGTACCCCAATGTTCATCGCAGCACTGTTTATAATAGCCAGGACATGGAAGCAACCTAGATGTCCATCAACAGATGAATGGATAAGAAAGCTGTGGTATGTATACACAATGGAGTATTACTCAGCCATTGAGAAGAATACATTTGAATCAGTTCTAATGAGGTGGATGAAACTGGAGCCTATTATACAGAGTGAAGCAAGCCAGAAAGAAAAACACCAATACAGTATACTAACACATATATATGGAATTTAGAAAGATGATAATGATAACCCTGTGTGCGAGACAGCAAAAGAGACAGAGATGTTTAGAACGGACTTTTGGACTCTGTGGGAGAGGGAGAGGGTGGAATGATTTGGGAGAATGGCATTGAAACATGTATACTATAATGTAAGAAACGAATTGCCAGTCTATGTTTGATACAGGATGCTGGATGCTTGGGGCTGGTGCATGGGGATGATCCAGAGAGATAATATGGGGTGGGAGGTGGGAGGAGGGTTCAGGATTGGGAACTCATGTACACCAGTGGCTGATTCATGTCAATGTATGGCAAAACCAATACAGTATTGTAAGGCAAAATAAAGTAAAAATAATTTTTTTTAATTAAAAAAAAAAACAATTTATGATGACAGAGTGTTTTAAGTCCCGTTTTTGATTCTAATTTTTCTGTTATCCCTGACCCACTTGTTGAGATGATGTCAAATTTCTACTTTATTCATTACATAGACACTCCAAAACAGAGTAATACTTTAACTTCTTTTTACTATGTCCAATTCAAAAATGCAGAAAATTTAGTCTAGCTCTCCACTTCTTTCTGTAGAGCAATGATATTTTTGTTGAAATGAGAAATTTACATGCCCATTTCAAAGTGTTAATTCATGCTCAGAATAGCTTTGGCATAGTTTTATGCAAGATTTCTTCCTAAAAAGCAATGGTTGCATCTACAGATATATCATAGGAAATTTAGAGGTTGTGCCCAGTAACTTTACTGTGTCTGCCAGGAAAAGGCTCTCTCACCATTCAAGAGTAATGTTTTCTTTGGTTTGAGCAGAACTTTTGTAGCTTAATGTGTGATAATTTCTCCTTGTCAGACATCTCATGTTCTGCATGCCTCTCATCTGGCCTGTATCACATAAAGAGGAGGGAATGTAATTTCCACCCACCTGTAGAAAACAGCTAAGTTTTATTTCCTGTGTGATTCCTAATACTCTGTCCCATTAAAGGAATTCATTATCCTTAGATGAAGTAATTATCCTCAAGTAAAGAGTTGAAGCACATAAACGTTCAACTCAGAGAGGGACAGATTTGAAGTCTGGCTCCCCCAAATCTTACATGCTGTATGATCCCTTGCATATTGCTTAATGTTTCAAAACTTCAGATTTCCCATATGTAAAGAAGAAATAATATATCTATCTTCAAGAGTAATTGTGAAGATTAGATGAGACTATATATATATATATAAAGTTTCTGATACCCGGTGGGCATTCATTCAATATGTGCTATTATTATGGCAGCATCTAAATAATTACCATCATCCTGATATTAATCTTTACTATATCAATCACTCCTTTGTGAATAATTTTTATGTGACCTCAGATCTTTTCTCTCCATCAGGCACCTCTATTCAGATATCTTAGAATTACCTCAATTCAAATTGTACAATAAAAAATAGAATGACTTTAAGAAAATAACCCTCAAATTTTCTTGGAGTAAAACAAAAAAGAAGATTTTGATACTCATTGTTTAATTGTTTTAAGGTAATAATAAGTGTGATGTGAAATTTAAAGTGGAAGTGTCTCCCTTTCACTTCTTTCTCAAATTTCCATGGCTAAATCTGGATATAGCCTTGTACATTTCCTCAGTGTCATTTATGATACTTCTTTACCACTTTTCCAGCATATGCTATCACTAAATCCTGGCTTTTGTAAT
The DNA here is from genome assembly GCA_006410935.1 of Redunca redunca. Classification (NCBI taxonomy): domain Eukaryota; kingdom Metazoa; phylum Chordata; class Mammalia; order Artiodactyla; family Bovidae; genus Redunca; species Redunca redunca. The sequence goes on along the minus strand of SJYQ01013830.1, from coordinate 64,068 downwards.
TTGAAAATTCTTCTTATGGCTGTTTCTCACTGTTAATTTCTCTTCTATCAATAATGCTCTACGTTCTCATCCCTGCACATTCACCCAAACATTTCTCTGACACCCATTCCCTCACATTTTCTCTTCTCCCCCAAGATTATTCTTTTATAGTGGTCTTCATTACCTACTGCACTCAGAAGACAGACCAATCAACTTTCTTTGCAAGACACGTTGGCATCTATCTCTATTTTTCTAATCTACTTTGTGTATATTAATATAATTTTAGTGGTAATTTTACATAAAGTAGGTGCTTTTTATCTGTTGTTCTTTTTTTTGTATGTTTTTGCCGCAGAATATATATTTATGCTACTCTTTCCTGTCATGAGTTGAAATGTGTTCCCCAAAAATCCATGTTTAGAGTCTAAGCCCAGGTACCTCCAAATATAACTGTATTTGGAGATAGGTCTTTATGTTGTTGCTGTTGTTCAGTCTATCAGTCATGTCCGACTGTTCGTGACCCCATGGATTGAAGCATGCTAGGCTACCCTGTTCTTCACTATCTCCTGGAGTTTGCTCAGACTCATGTACATTGAGTTGATGATGCCATTCAACCATCTCATCCTCTGTCACCCTTTCCCAGCATCAGGATCATTTCTAATGAGTAGGCTCTTTGCGTCAGGTGGCCAAAGTATTGGAGCTTCAGCTTCAGCATCAGTCCTTCCAATGAATTCTCAGGGTTGATTTCCTGGTTTGATCCCTTTGCTTTCCTAGGGACTCTCAAGAGGCTTCTCCAGCACATTTCAAAAGCATTAATTCTTCGATGCTCATCCTTCTTTATGGCCCAACTCTCACAGCTGTGCACGACTACTGGAAAAACCATTGCTTTGACTATACAGACCTTTGTTGGCAAAGTGATGTCTCAGCTTTTTAATATGCTGTCTAGGATTGTCATGACTTTTCTTTCAAGAGGTAAGTGTCTTTTAATTACATGGCTGCAGTCACCATTCACAGTGATTTGGGAGCCCAGGAAAATAAAGCCTGTCACCGTTTCCATTATTTCCCCATCTATTTGCCATGAAGTGATGGAACTGGATGCCATGAACTTACTTTTTGGAAGTTGAGTTTTAAGCCTAATTTTTTATTCTCCTTTTCCACTTTCATCAAGAGGCTCTTTCTTCCCTTTTTGCCTTTATGGTAGTTTCATCTGCATAGTCAAGGTTATTGATATTTCTCTGGGAAATCTTGATTCCAGCTTGAGTTTCATCCAGTCAGCCATTTTACATGATATACTCTACATATAAGTTAAGAAGCAGGGTGATAATATAAAGCCTTGATGTACTCCTTTCACAATTTGGAACCAGTCCATTGTTCCATATCCAATTCTAACTGTTGCTTCTTGATCTGCAAACAGGTTTCTCAGGAGGCATGTAAGGTAGTCTGGTATTTCCACCTCTTTAAGAATTTCCCACAGTTTGCTGCGATCCATACAGTCAAAGTCTTCAGCATAGTGAATGAAGCAGAAGTAGATGGTTTTCTGGAATTCTCTTGCTTTTTCTATGATCCAACAGATGTTGGCAATTTGATCTCTGGTTCCTCTGCCTTTCCTAAATCCAGCTTGAACATTTGGAAATTCTTGGTTCACATCCTGTTGAAGCCTAGCTTGAAGGATTTTGAACTTTACCTTGCTAGCATGTGAAATGAGCACAATTGTGTGGTAGTTTGAACATTCTTTGGCATTGCCCTTCTTTAGGATTGGATTAAAACTGACCTTTTCTAGTCCTTTGGCCACTGCTGAGTTTTCCAAATTTGCTTTCATATTTAGTGAAGCACTTTCACAGTATCATCTTTTAGAATTTGAAATAGCTCAGCTGGAGTTCTAGCACCTCCACTAACTGTTTGTAGTGATGCTTCCCAAGGTCCACATGACTTCACACTCCAGGATATCTGGCTTTAAGTAAATAATCACACCATCGTGGTTATCTGGGTTATTAAGACCTTTTTTGTATAGTTCTTCTGTGTATTCTTGCCGCTTCTTTTTAATATCTTCTGCTTCTCTTATGTTTTATAGACGTAATCAAATTAAAATGAGGCCATTAAGGTAGGTCATAATTCAACATAACTCATGTCTTTATAAAATGAAGAAATTTGGAGAGAGACATGAATGCAGGGAGAATGCCATGTAAATATGAAGGTAAAGAGAAGATAATGCTTCTATGAGCCAAAGGACTCTAAAGATTGCTGGAAATCACTAGATGCTGGAGAAGATGCATGAAACCATTTTTACTCACAGCCCTCAGAGGGAACCAAATCTGCTGACACTTTGCTCATGGACTTCTAGCTTCCAGAGTTATGCAAAAATATATTTCTGTTCTTTAAGACACTCAGCCTGTGGTACCTTGCTATGGCAGCACTAGCAGACTCCATAACACCTGCTCCTCTACAAATGCTATCCCTGTTAACCTGAGTGGTCTACCAAAGTGAGATATCATCATGAGGGACTTTTACTCACTCACTCATTCATGGGTTTATGCTAAGTCATTTCAGTTGTGTCCATTTCAGTCTTTGTGACCCCATGGACTATAGCCCACCAAATCTTTATCTGCCCACAGGATTTCCCAGGCAAGAATGCTGGAGTGGGTTTTCATTTCCTTCTCCAGGGGATCTTCCTGATCCACAAATCGAACCTGCAATCTCCTGCGCCAGCAAGCTATTCTTTACCGCTGAACCACCTGTGAAGCACTAAGTAGTATATAAAACCATCTTATCTTCTAAAACAAGATTTCAGCCTGGTTTGAACGCTAAAATGTCCTATGGCTACCATTTTGGCTTCAGTGATCTGTGATTTAGAACTTTTCCCATGTCTTTTATTAACATTCATATACTATATGGCGCTCACCCCGAATGGTTATGAATAATTTTATGACTTTATTAACCCAGGTCATGCCCTTGAGGCACTTACAAGATCTATAGTGTACTGAGCTTCTCTATAAATATTCAGCACATATGAAAACCATTGGCAAAATGTAAAGTAACAACGGCATAAAAAGAAAAATCACCAAACACATTTAGAAACTGAAGACTTAAAGAAGAACAAAAAGGGGGAAAACAATTTATATTTCAACACTTTCAGTCTTCAACTCCATAAAGTCCTTTCTTTTTATGTGTTACTGTAAGTGTTATGAATAGTCACGTGTGGGTTCAGATCACCCTATGGCAAAACCACAAGGTTAACAAAGTTTGTATCCCTGCCTCAGGCCTTGACAGTGGTAAATTCTCCACTTCCATGAAACTGCTTTATGCAATGTGTAGCTCTTATTCCCAACCCATATTTCTCTCAGTATCTTTTGTTTTTTCATTACTAAAATCCAACATGAGGATAAAGATATCCATGGCTTAAAACACATTATAATGACAGAGAATTTGCCTTTTGAATCTTTCCTTCAATCATAACTTGATGAATCTTGTCCCCATTTTAATGATCTAAAGTATTGACTGATCAAGTAGAGATTATACTTTGTTGTTAAGAAAATGTTCTTCTTCTCTCTGACATCATTTGGGGGCATTCTCATACTATACCAACCAATAATAATACTGCACCAATCAATAATAATAATTCCTACACAGACCAGTCACTAAGCCACTGCCTAGCAGATGACTCAGCAGTCTCCCCCTCAACTCCCCCCATAAAAAGTAATAATTCGTAACATAACATTATTGAATGCTTACTGTGTGCTAGGCACTCTTCAGGGTATTTCCCATGAATTAACCCATTCAATGCTATCAACTATCCTGTAAGACAAATCACACTATTCTCTTCTTTTTACAGGTCAGTTAAGTAAATAGCCTAAGGACATGCAATTAGTATGATGTAAATCTAGACAATCCAGATCTAGACAATCTGGATACAGAGCCTACCCACTTCTACTTTATTTTGCCTCTTCACTATTTTAAGAGTAGCTCAGTAGAAGAGCTGGATGGAAGTCGTGAATTGTCCATGAACCTCACCAAGGTTCATCTTAAGGGTGAAGGTGGAGAGATATATGTTTGTGTGTGTGTGTGTGTGTGTGTGTGTGAGAGAGAGAGAGAGACAGAGAGAGAGAGGTCACTCAGTGTCTGATTCTTTGTGACCCTATGGACTATAGTCCTGGAGGCTCCTCTGTACATGGAATTCTTTAGGCAAAAATACTGGAGTGGTTTGCATGTCCTCCTCCAGGGGATCTACCACATCCAGGGATCAAACAAGAGTCTCCTGAGGCTCCTGCATTTTAGGCAGATTCTTTACCATTGAGCTACTGGGGAAGCCCAAAAGGAGAGAGATAGATGACCTTAATGGATTCTCTGTTTCCCTTCCTTTTTCCCTTGTTCTGCTATAGAATGAATGTATTCCCTCCAGTTTTATATGTTGAAGTCTAATCCCCAGTGTGATAGTAATTGAAAGTGGGGCCTTTGTGAGGTAATTAAGTCATGAGAGTGGAAACCTCATGAATAGAATTAGTGTCGTTATAAAAGAGGCCAGAGGCTTTCCTCACCCCTTGTACCATGTGAGGATAGCCATCTGTGAACCAGGAAGCAGATTCTCACCATACACTGAATCTGCTGACATTCTGACCTTGAACTTCTTAACCAGCAAAATAAATTTCTGCTTTTATAAGACACTCATTTATTGTATTTTGTTATAGGAGCCTAAACAGACTAAAGCACTTTCAATAGACATAAACTTTCAAACTAGAATGTTTAGACCAGCTTATGCTCTGCTATCACCTAGGCTCTTTTGATATCTCCAGTATCTTGTGCCTCATTGGATGCATAACAATATTCAGTCCCCATCTTTACATTCACTGCCTAGTTTCCTCATTAATCTTCATCTACCTCTCACTCTTCTTGGAAGCTTGTTTTCCTGTTTCCTCATTCTGTATGTGTGTGTGTGTGTGTATGTGCGCACATGCGCTAAGTCACATCAGTCGTGTCTGACTCTTGAACTCTATGAACTCTAGCCCTTCAGGTTCCTCTGTCCATGGGATTCTCCAGGCAAAAATACTAGAGTGGGTTGCTATTTCCTCCTACAGGGGGTTTTCCTGATCCAGGGATTGAACCTGTGTCTCTTGTGTTTTCTGAATTGGCAGGCAGGTTCTTTACCACTAGTGCCTGTCCCAGAGATGAATCAGAGTATTATAATTCAAGAATATGCTTTACACCTGGAGTTGGGTTACCCACGGGCTTCCCTGTGACTCAGAGGTAAAGAATCTGCCTTCCAATGAGGGAGACATGGGTTCAATCCCTGGGTCAGGAAGAATGGCAACCCACTCCAGTATTGTTGCCTGTGAAATCCCATGGGTAGAGGAGTCTGGCAGGCTATAGTCCATGGGGTCACAAAACAGTCAGATACAATTTAGTGACTAAACAACAACAATTGGGTTACCCATGTCAGAATTTTCTTTGTCTTGTATATATATAGCTTCAGAGCTATATTCACAAAATCCTCAAGAGACAGAGTCTTGGGGTGAGTGGAGTGACATTAGAATGTTTTTTTTTTTTTTCCAACCATGAAAGTCATTAGATGGTCAGGGACATACTGCAGTCTTCCATTCCTCCTGCTTCCCTCAACAATCCGATGCCAGGGCACAGCATACAGTAAGAAGTCAATAAGTGCTATTGACTGGCTTCTTAACTTCTTTGCATAATTTGATGAGGGTTTCTTTCTCTTTAATTGTGGAACACAAATATATTTCAGGGACTTAATTCTGCAGTGGTCTGACTAATTTGCAATTTATTTTTTAAAGAAATTATTTGATGTCTAAGGGCCTTTAAAAAAAAAAGCAGCCTTTTCCTTTTGAACAATGAAATCACGTTTCACTGGCATAATTGGACTGGAACACAGACAAGCTCAAGTTTAGCTCTAAACTCAGAACCCATGAAGGTCGATTGGAAAAACGCAGTCGCCCATCCCAGTGTTAAGTAGCACTTTTTTTCAGATTGTGTCACAAACATGCATATAAAACAAGAGCTAAGTGTTACAGATTAAAGCTTGAAGCTTTTCAGTGATGTCAGTTAGGAGAGAAAAATAAAAGGAAACTTGCAATACTTCAGTTGAACTTTCTTTAACAGCAGAAGGAGGGTGAGGGAAAATCAGTTAGGTTAAAGAAACAGTCTGTAGTAGGACCAATTTTTTAAAATTAATTTACCGAGCTTTGCTTTTATATCAGGGTAATATCAATTTGCTTACAGCCTAAACAAACAAAATTTGTCTTTTTAAGAAATGTCAATTCTCTTAGCTACTCAATAAATCAACAACAATAAAGGACATGTCCTGCTCATAGACCAATGCACAGCAATAATATCCAACTGTCTCATTTTGTACCCTTTGCTCTGCTAACCACGTTTACTTATTTATAGCCCCATCTTTGCTCCCCTCCTCCATCACTATTTAGTGGCTAGTTTTGACCTTCAGAGTCTGTGGAAATTTTGTTCGTCTTTTGACTCCTTCTACTTCTACATTTGAGTAACTGCCTTCTACATTTGCGCTTACCCATCATTGGCTTGTATATTAGTACCCCTGAAAGTATTTTCTTGTTACCCAGCAAGATGAGATTTGCCACACTAACAGAGAAACAATCTATGAAATGATAGAAAAGAGATTAAATCACTGGAGATAAAAGAGACTTCACAAGGTAGTGAGTGTTGTAACTAGTGATGAAGTATTTTAGGATGGACAAGTGCAAAGGCTATACTTTAACAAATACATATTAACAAATATTGTTACCATTCAGTTCAGTTCTGCTGCTGCTGCTGCTAAGTCACTTCAGTCATGTCTGACTCTGTGCCACCCCATAGACAGCCCATCAGTTCAGTTCAGTTCAATACTCCAATATTTTGGCCACCTCATGCAAAGAGTTGACTCATTGGAAAAGACCCTAATGCTGTGAGGGATTGGGGACAGGAGAAGGGGATGACAGAGGATGAGATGGCTGGATGGCATCACCGACTTGATGCACATGAATTTGAGTAGACTCCGCGAGTTGGTGATGGGGGTCGCAAAGAGTCAGTCACGACTGAGAGACTGAACTGAACTGAACTGAATTGAAGCTGAATCCAGCCTCTGTACCCTCAAACTGAATTAAATCGCAGAGACAGAGTTTTGGATGAAGTAGAAAAGAATAGCTTTATTGCTTTGCCAGGCAAAGGTGGGCCACAGCAGGCTAATACCTTGAGAACTTACAGTAAGTAGTGATCAGACCACCTGACCTGCCTCTTGCGAAAGGTGTATGCAGGTCAGGAAGCAACAGTTAGAACTGGACATGGAACAACAGACTGGTTCCAAATAGGAAAAGGAGTAAGTCAAGGCTATATATTGTCACCCTGCTTATTTAACTTATAAGCAGAGTACATCGTGAGAAACAATGGGCTGAAAGAAGCACAAGCTGGAATCAAGATTGCCGGGAGAAATATCGATAACCTCAGATATGCAGATGACACCACCCTTATGGCAGAAAGTGAAGAGGAACTAAAAAACCTCTTGATGAAAGTAAAAGTGGAGAGTGAAAAAGTTGGCTTAAAGCTCAACATTCAGAAAATGAAGATGATGGCATTTGGTCCCATCACTTCATGGGAAATAGATGGGGAAACAGTGTCAGACTTTATTTTTTGGGGCTCCAAAATAACTGCGGATGGTGACTGCAGCCAAATTAAAAGATGCTTACTCCTTGGAAGGAAAGTTATGACCAACCTAGATAGCTTATTGAAAAGCAGAGACATTACTTTGCCAACAAAGTTCTGTCTAGTCTATGGTTTTTCCAGTGGTCATGTATGGATGTGAGAGTTGGATTGTGAAGAAAGCTGAGCACTGAAGAATTGATGCTTTTGAACTGTGGTGTTGGAGAAGACTCTTGAGAGTCCCTTGGACTGCAAGGAGATCCAACCTGTCCATTCTGAAGGAGATCAGCCCTGGGATTTCTTTGAAAGGAATGACGCTAAAGCTGAAACTCCAGTACTTTGGCCACCTCATGCGAAGAGTTGACTCATTGGAAAAGACTCTGATGCTGGGAGGGATTGGGGGCAGGAGGAGAAAGGGGTGATAGAGGATGAGATGTCTGGATGGCATCACTGACTCGATGGATGTGAGTCTGAGTGAACTCCAGGAGTTGGTGATGGGCAGGGAGGCCTGGCGTGCTGCAATTCATGGCGTTGCAGAGTCAGACACAACTGAGTGACTGAACTGAACTGAACTGACTGAGAAGTTTTATATTAATGATTCACAGCGGGTATGATCAGCTCATGGACAATATTCTGGTTGATTGATGGTAAGGTAACTGGGAGTCAGAATCATCAGTCTTCTGGTTTCAACCTGTCTGGTATCTATACACTTGTGGGCAGCAGTTAACTTCTTGTGCCTGGTGAGGCTTTCAGTATCTGCAAATAGCTCAAAAATATTGTTATATATAGCTCTAGGTAGGAGGAGGACCAGGACTCTGCCCCCAAGACTGCATTACTGTTTCTTTTGACTATTCCTCCCTTGTCTCCACATGCTCTCTGTTTTATAACCAGCAACTGTTTCAACCTGCCTGTTGGAAACTCAAAGAAAGTCAGGGAGGCTGAATGAAGCCTATTTCCTATAATTAAGAAATGGGGGAAACAGAAAAGCATTTGTGCCCAGAAACCTCACAGGGTCATGCAAGGGAAAGAAATCACCGTGTGTCCCTCCAAGAGCATCTGAGTTTGTCTGACCCCAAACCCTGTGTTCTTCAGCTCAGCCTCTCCTCCTTCAGTGTTTCCCCTCATTCTGCAATTTAGGATTTATAATCAATATCCTTTCAGCCCCTACCTTCCAACTATCCACTCTCAGCCCAACTACCCACACAGGCCTGACCTTTGCAGTTCACTGAGCTTCTGGCCATTGTCAGACCTTTCCTGCACACTACTACTGTCATTGCTTCAGACACTGACACTTGGAATGCCCTTTGGCCACATTTTCACCTAATGAAATTCTGCCTTAAAGAACATCTCTTTATTGAAGCTGTACCTAGTGCCTGATCATATCAAATTCACCTCCTTGAGGGGCCCACAGCGCTATGCCCTAGTGAAAAATTTGCTGTATATGGTTTTTTCATCTCATTCAAAGAGACTTTAGAAGATTGTTAATAAAGCTACTTGGGGACATTTCTGCCTTTCTCACCAGGTTGTGAATTCCTCAAGGAAAAGATTGTAATTTATGTATCTGAAATCTCGGCAGGATCTGGTAAGTGCCTTGCAGCAAGTAGGAGCCTAAACTAAATGTGTATTGCCTTGAATAGCTTGGCCTTAGCTTACCTAGCTTACATTCTGTAGTCTCTGAAACAGACAGAAAAAAAAATAGTATGTTAAATGAAATGAAAGTCATTAGGGTGAAATAAATTAACATGCAGGAGAAATGAAATCTCTCATTGTCTTCAAGCTAGTTACCAATATTGGAGAAACACTATTTAACAATTACCAGTTAACTAGATCAAAACTGCCTGGAAGTTACTGTCTGCTACATTAGCATGGTCAAATCAGCATTTATTATGGATTTGGAGGCATATAATGATGTTTTCCAGGTTAAATAAAGGAAAAAGAAAATAAAGCAGAATGGAGAGAAATAATCACAGTCAATAAATGATGTCTCCAGAGGAACATCAATATAATGTAATTAAAAGTCAAGAAAAAAAAATCTTTTCATTCTGAATGTAGTTAAATTGTTGATCTTTTTACTGTTCAAAACGTTTCATCAAACTTACTCAGCAACGATTCCCTGTAGGCCTTTGCAGGCACAAGATAAATGTGAGGTTTGAAAGTTCTGTTCTTTGGAGATATTTTGATGTATTTTACTTTGAGTTATTTTGTGTGTCTGTGTATAAGCATGTCTGCATGCAAACCTGAGTGCTCACACACATGCACACACACACAAACTGCAAGAATCACAGAATGATAAGTCAAAATGCCAACATCTGGCTCTACATCTTAACCCATGATACTAGTGGAGCACACCACCTTCCTGGGCTTCCTTCTCTTTACAACTAGGGTACTGAAATGGACAGTAACTGAATTTCTTTCTGCTTTTTATGCCCTTGGAGTCCATGCAAATAAGTATCATTTAAATAATCACCCAATACTAGACCTTTTAAGTTATTATTATTTTTTTTAATAAAAAGTAACACCTAGCAATCACTCTGGTAGGACTTCTATGTTCCCGGGATCATCCTCACCTATGAAATCTCAAAAAAGAGACAATGCTTTAGCTGAATCAGTGTTCTGATTTAATATTACATCAGGTGTTGCCATACAATCTTATTTTGTCTTCTCTCAGTTTGGTCTCACACATGAAAAAAGAGGCGAAAAAAAATGCCCTTGTAAAATGTGTGCAAATTGTTAAATGTCAGCTGAATGTCATTTTCCAAGTTTGGCACTCAAATAAGGCTCTCTGAAAATTGGTTGTCATCTTCTGGGAGTTAAAGGAAAAGATCTTTGAAAAGGTCCTTAGAGGCTTCATTTCTGGAGATTTTTAAGGTCTCACAGGAGCTGACTGTTTCCCCACATTTGCCATTTCCCCTGGTGTCCTGCAATGCTGTGGTCCTCCAAGATTCCATGTCTTTGATTGTGTCATTTGCTGGCCAAAAAATGCCCCATCATTGATTCAAAGATGACCATTCTTCTCAGACGACATGGAAGTAACTCTTCTATGAGGTTGTCTCATCTCTTCAGCCACACAGTCCTTCCCCTGTCTGCAACCCAACAATGTTTGAACCCTGTGCCAGTTAGTCCCGGTTTAGACTAGCCCTGGTTTAGACAATGTTTGTCAGACTACATGTTTCTTATCTTGAAACTTGCTTGTAAACTCAAGGTAGAACTCAAGTTTACTTAGCATTCACATTGCTTAGCACAAAGTTAGTCATACAAGAGGCCTTCCAATACACACTTGTCACACACTCATCCCTATTGTCCTAAAAAAGCAGAATGTCCTCAATTCTTTAAGGATAGACCACATACTGTTACTTCTTTTAAATGATAAGTAATGAAGGCAAAGAAACAAAGAATTAACAGTGATGCTTCCTTTCTTGATTATATAAAATTATATATCAAAGTAACATTTGGGCCTGAATTGCCTGGACCACTGTCTTCACCACCTAATTAACCTTGCATCCTCTAAAGACATTTGTCCATCCCCTAGGGCTGCTCTTCATAACCTAGATACAATTGCCAGTCCACTAGAGAACTTAAATATCACAAATGCCCATACTGAGTACCAATAGGGAGAGAGGTATAAACTGCCCAAGGATGGACATGAGTACCTGATGGAACTTTATCCTCTTGAAATCCTGTGCATTCGTCTTATTGCCAGATTGACCTTCTGAGAAATGTGGTTATTTTTTTCTCATTGAAGTGTCATAATCAGTGTGTTGGCTCTTGTTTTACTTCCAGGTAAATGGGACAGAAATAGATGGAGAAAAATGCAGAGAGAGTTTTGATGAATCTACACAGTGTTTTATTGCTGATGTAGACAAGTTTCATAAATTTCTAGAAGTGTAACACTTTAAAAGGAAAGAGAATTGGAGTCAAAAGGGAGGGGGGTAAGGGTAATGGAAAAGGTAATGGTAAGTTGATGCACCCTGTCAGTAGTTGGGCACAAACATTCTGCAGATGGACCTCATCACATAGGAAAAATCAGATGTCATTGAATAGAGCTTAATGTTTTCATCACAGTGAGAAGAGACTTTTACTTGCCTAAGAAAAATGTCTTAACTAAATAATAGATTTTTCAGAGACCACAGACAACAGCAAGGTAAAATATATCTGATTTATGGCAGGTTTAAAAGGTCTTCCCACATGTGAGTGTAGAGCCACAGTCAGTGCCACGGTAAAATGATAAATGAAGAAATAACAATGGGAAAGCCACAGGCTCTGAGGTGGTAACTGCCACACCACTCAACCTCAGATTGGAATCTAAATGCTGAAGATGAGCAAACTACATTACAGTTTTGAAGAGGCAAATAAAGAAAAGAGAATGACATTGGGAGTCATAAAAGTGAAAGTTTTGTTCCAGATTTACTAATCATCTGCATCGCTTTCAGGAAATCATTTCACCTTTCTTTACCTGAACTTTTGTATCTCTGAGTGAGAATAACAATAGCCTGTTCTACCCACTCACTGGGATGTTGTATGAAATAAAGCACAGCATGATAATAGATGAACGAGCTCTTTGAAGAACTCAAAGTACCATATAAATGTGAGGTCTTAATGATGTTCTAAAGGTATCATTTCAGTGAGAGGGATATAAAAGAAGGAACATATTATTAAATTACATATCTGAAGAGATAAGTGGCATATTGGGAGGGCTGCTTTCAAGAGATATCATAAAATCTGGCATTCTGTCTTTTAGACAGCAGCCAATCCTCATGCAAAATCATAGATCTGAGATGAGAGAAAGACAGTTGATGGTGTACAGAGGGTTAATGGTGTACCTGAGTGAATTGCAGGAATGCACTGACAAAATTGGTGACTTACGTAATGAACACCACAAATTAGCAAGGATACAAAAGACAATATATAAAGAAGTAAAAGAAGATGGAGGTTCAGGTCAAATTGAAAGCTGCCTGATGAGCTTGAAAGGATAATTATGAATAAGCACTCCTTCCTGACCAAAGACACGGGAGCTTCACAACTACGGATAATGATCCAAATCTTCACTGAGGTCCATCCTGCCAGTGATGTGAACAATACCTTCAGAAGATAGCTAACTCCAGGTTCAAGGAAAAATAATTATTTAATATATACTTAACATGCACCTAGTGTTTTCTCAGATTTGTCTTTTAGGTTAGGAGAGGGGATTAAGAAAAATAAACACTGGAAAACTCTGCCCTTATAGGCTAGCTATAGAAAGGATGAAAATGCAGGAAACTGTGCTTAAATGCTAACCACAGGTCACTGGCTATGACTATGACACTTGCTTTGTTGGTTATTATATTAGTTTTATATTGGTTAGCTGCTTATTTTATTTTAGCTGGTGTTATAGTGGCTAGAAAGATAACGAGAGGGCTTGCTCCATGATGTCTGAAAATGTTTCTGGTCGTTAAATTCTAAAAATTCTATGAGCATTTTCTTTGCTAGAAACAATATTCAGAGATTGCTCTCTCCCATCTCCCAATAGAAAACTAGAAAGTATCTTGGGAGAGTTGAAAGCTGTCTACCTCACATTTAGGAATACATGGATGGAGGAGCCTTGTAGGCTGCAGTCCATGGGATCACAAAGAGTCAGACATGACTGAGCGACTTCACTTTCACTTTTCACTTTCATGCATTGGAGAAGGAAATGGCAACCCACTCCAATGTTCTTGCCTGGAGAATACCAGGGACGGGGGAGCCTGGTGGGCTGCCATCTCTGGGGTCACACAGAGTCGGACACCACTGAAGCGACTTAGCAGCAGCAGCAGCAGCATACCCAGTTAAGAGTATGTGTTCATGCTAAAAAGAAAGTCTTAAAAATAAAAGTAGGTGAAAGTCTATATACTAGACACTAAAGTCCATTTGTAGCTTCCAGAACACTGGCAACTAGGTTTCTACCCACTTCTACCCACTCTAAACCATTTCATTCACTTCTTCCAGAGGAAGAGGTTTGGAAGACACTCTTTGGGAAAAATGTACAAATTCAATAAGAAATCTATAAAGATTCTGGGGCTCAAAGCCTTCCCTGATCCTTACAATGGAACTCAGGACTAGTAGGTCCCATTCCACGCAGAGGCTCAATAGCTCAGCTCTGAAAAGAGAGCCTGGGGTCTCCAAGTAGCATAGTGTGCTGTACCGTGTTCAGTTGCTTCTGACTCTTTGTGACCCTATGGAGAGTAGCCGGCCAGGCTCCTCTGTCTCTGGAATTTTCCAGACAAGATTACCGGAGTGGGTTGCCATTTCCTCCTTCAGGAGATCTTCCTGACCCAGGAGTGGAACCCGGGTCCCCGGCATCTCCTGCATCACAGACAGATTCTATACCACTGAACCACCAGGGAAGCTCCTCCAGGAAGTATGGGTGGCCTCCAAAACAAACTCGCAAACAGAAGCAATAAAGGGAAATAGAAGAAAAGAAAAAACTTGCCAAGGGAAGAAGACAACACATTCTAACTGATATTTTCAGAGGTTAAAAAAAAAATTGTCTAATCCCTTTTTAAAGAAAAACAATATTTATAAAAATTGAAGACATTTATTAAAGTAGGAAGAATAGTTTAATGAATTATGTGTACCTATGTATGTGTGTGTTAGTTCCTCAGTCATATCCGATTCTTTGAGACCCCATGGACTATAACCCACAGGCTCCTCTGTCCAGGGGTTCTCCAGGCAAGAATACTGGAATGGGTTGCCATTCACTTCAGGGGATCTTCCAGAACCAGGGGTTGAACCCAGGTCTCTCACATTGCACTCAGATTCTTTAATGACTGAGCTACCAGGGAAGCTGAGCCTGTGTACCTATGAGCCAGTTTAAAATGTCAACTTATAGTCATTTATTTTATTTTAAAAGATCACCCACTTCATACCCCAGATTATTTTGAAGATCTTGGAATAATAACATATATCAGGACATACCTCTGAAAGAAAAGTACTTTAAAAAAGATTAACTGCAATAGCATTATCACACTAAGAAATTAATAATTATTCTTTAAATAATCAAAAAATCAGATTTCAAATCTATCTGGTTGCTTATTTTGTTTTTTATATTTTATTTTATTTATTGTTTGTTCAAATAAGGATCCAAATTGTGGCACTGTGATTGTCAACTAAATTTCTTAATCAACTAGGCTTCTCTTCCTTTTTCTCTCTTCTCTTTTTATTTACCTTGCAATTTATTTTTTATTAAATTGTTTAATTTTAATAGCATATTTCACACTATGGATTTTGAAATTACATCCAATTGGTATCATTAGACATGTTTCTCTACCCTGGTAATTCCTATTTATTAATAATTAAATTTAGAGAATTAGCAAAACTCAAGTTCAATATTTGGGCAAGAATTCTCTATAAGCAATGATATATACTTCTGTCAGGAGGGATGTAGTGTTTGGGTGTCTACCTTTCTGTGACATTTTGACCTTTGAAAAATCACTGAACTTGAGCGCCAAAGAATTGATGCTTTTGAACTGTGGTGTTGGAGAAGACTCCTGAGAGTCCCTTGGACTGCAAGGAGATCCAGTCTGTCCATCCTAAAGGAGATCAGTCCTGGGTGTTCATTAGAAGGACTGCTGTTGAAGCTGAAACTCCAATACTTTGGCCACCTAATGTGAAGAGCTGACTCATTTGAAAAGACCCTGATGCTGGGAAAGATTGAGGGCAGGAGGAGAAGGGGGAAACAGAGGATGAGTTGGTTGGATGGCATCACCGACTCAATGGACATGGGTATGGATAGACTTTGGGAATTGGTAATGGACAAGGAGGCCTGGCATGCTGCAGTTTATGGGGTCACAAAGAGTTGGACACGACTGAGCAACTGAACTGAACTGAGCTGAATTACATTATTTCATTAAAGTTTGCAAAATAACCTAATTCTACATTTTTTTTTCATTTTATTATCTGGACTGTTTCTATTAAAATAAAACTTTCTACCATGTTTGATTTTCCTGAGATACACTTGTATGAAGAAAGTCATGACAAGTGCTTAATTTTTACCTTTATAAACTAATTTTCACAATAAAAAGTTGGTTCTCTAGCCTTCTCCAAAGATAATAATGAAGTTTTTTTTTCTTAAGTACCGTTAAAAATTGATACACTTATATGTCATCAACCTGCTAAAATCTGTTATGAATACTGTTCTTTTTGATGTTCAAAACCTCGTCAAGTCAGTTCCTGAGTCCTTTGACATGACCTGGGATTCTTTGGCAGCCTCTTTCTTTTAGATTTGACAAGAAGTTCCTGGATTATCTTGTTTCCAGCTTTAGATCTGGATTCTTTCAGTTCTCCAAAATCTTCTGGTTGTTTCTAGTGGAAAACGACATTTCTACATCAGAATCTTTTGCCCTAAAGCCAGTTCCTTTCTGCTTTTTAAGGAGATTTAAAAGTATATTCATCCAGAATTCTTGGTTGTTTGTCCTGGTGTTAATCACTCAGTCATGTCTGACTCTTTGTGATCCTATAGACTGTAGCTCATCAGGCTCTTCTGTCCATGGAAATCTCCAGGTAAGAAAACTGGATTGGGTATCCATTCCCTTCTCCAGGGGATCTTCTTGACCCAGGAATTTAACCCAGGTCTCCTGCATTGCACACAGATTCTTTACCATCTGAGCTACCAAGGAAGTCCTTATAATGGTAGGGTTGATTTAAATGACCTAGTCTATCATTCAAACAAACTCATCTCAGGAACTTTGACAAATCTGTTTCTTGGCATTTTCTTTCCCCAGTTATTTGACTGGCTCATTCTTCAATTCTATCAAGGATTTGCTTAAAATTCAGCTTTTCCATGAATAGTTCCCTGATTGGATAGCAGAGAAGTTAGTGAGGACTGACTAAAACTCAACATTCAAAAAACAAATATCATGGCATCTGGTCCCATCACTTCATGGCAAATAGATGGGGAAACAATGGAAACAGTGACAGACTTTATTTTCTTGGGCTCCAAAATCACTGCAGATGGTGACCTCAGCCATGAAATTAAAAGACACTTGCTCCTTGGAAGAAAAACCATGCCCAACCTAGACAGCATATTAAAAAGCAGAGACATTACTTTGCTGACAAGGGTCCATCTAGTCAAGCTATGGTTCTTCCAGTAGTCACGTATGGTTCTGAGAGTTGGACCATAAAGAAAATTGAGTGCCAAAGAATTGCTGCTTTTGAACTGGTGTTGGAGAAGACTCTTGAGAGCTCCTTGGACAGCAAGGAGATCCAACCAGTCCATCCTAAAGGAAATCAGTCCTGAATATTCATTGGAAGGACTGATGCTGAAGCTGAAGCTCCTATACTTTGGCCACCTGATGAGAAGAGCTGACTTATTAGAAAAGACCCTGATGCTGGGAAAGATTGAAGACAGAAGGAGAGGGAGATGACAGAGGATGAGATGGTTGGATGGCATCACCAACTTGATGGACATGAGCAAGCCCCAGGAGTTAGTAATGGACAGGAAAGCCTGGCATGCTGCAGTCCATGGGGCTGCAAAGAGTCAGACATAACTGAGCAACCGAACGGAATTGACTGAACCAATAAATAAATGAATAGTGCATATATAAAACACAAAGAGAGGCTTATTAAAAAAGGAACATAAAATGGCCAAAAAAAGAACTTTAATTTTAAAATATCATAGCAAAACAAAAAATTCAAAATCCAGAAGCACAAATGTCTAAAATTTGGGAGAATGGCATTAAAACATGTATAATATCATATAAGAAATAAATCGCCAGTCTAGGTTTGATGCAGGATACGGGATGCTTGAGGCTGGTGCACTGGGATAACCCAGAGGGATGGTATGGGGAGTGAGGTGGGAGGGGGGGTTCAAGAGTGGGAACTTATGTACCTCTGTGGCAGACTCACGTTGATGTATGGCAAAACCAACACAGTATTGTAAAGTAAAAATAAATAAATAAATAAAATCCAAATATAAAAAAAAAAATAAATACTCTCAAAGGTAAAAAGATCATATTAAAAAAACTTTAAATGTCACAGAAATAAAGAATACAGACTTCTAGAAAGAATTAAAAGAAATCACTGAATGCCAGTCATGATAGATGTAAAAGACACATATCAATGCATACCATCACAAAATTTCACAACATTGTAGACCAAATGACAATCCTCAAAATTTCTACCAAAAGGCAGCACAGTAATTACATATGAAAGTTATAATGTTACTAAATTCTGAAAAGAATGATTCTCAATCTAGAATAAATTATCAATCAAGTATAAAAGGGAGAATAAGGACATTTTCAAACATGTGAGTCCTCACTAAGGGAAAGGCCAGGATTTATATCAATCATAGAGAATTGAGTCCAGATTTCTGCCAAGTAGAAAGAGACAGCAGGAGGAAGGAAAATAAAAAGAATGGAAGGATGCACAAAGGACTATCTGATTCATTTGAACCAACAGAGAGGATATCTCTGCAAATGTTGGATTATGTAAGGATGTTTTATTTATTGATACACAAAGATCCTAGCAAGTAAATACATATAACTATTAAATTTAAAAGAGACAGTGTTGAAAAAAAGAAACAAAGTTAGTATACCCTATGGATCAGCTATGAATAATGTTTACATAGTAATAATGAACTAAATATTGCCTAGTGATCTCAAAACTATGCCTTATTTATATTGGAAAAGGGTGGAAAGGGAATGGCCTGGACTACTGTGTGTATGCAGAGGATGGTGCATGTAACAGAGCTAAATTTATTTTTCAAAGGAAGGATCAGATGGTATTGTATTTAGCTGGAAGATTTAGAAATAACAAAATAAAAATATTACCCTGTAAATATGAAAATGAACACTAAAAGATAAAGGTGAAAGAGATAAAAATATTATTTTGAAGGAGCNGATTTAGAAATAACAAAATAAAAATATTACCCTGTAAACATGAAAATGAACACTAAAAGATAAAGGTGAAAGAGGTAAAAATATTATTTTGAAGGAGCAGTAATTGGGAATGGAAAGATACTTTTTTTATACTTAGTAAAATTATTTGACTTTTTAGCTGACTTTTCATATCTTTGAGAAAACTATTTAAACATTTTTTTAAGAGTGAATAGACCTCAAAAGGGAACATTTGGGAAATAAATTAGTCTAATTAATGTCAGTTTACATAAGATAAAAGTGTGTGTTCTAGTCCAAGAGTAAGGCAGATGATATCTTGAACAAAGTTGGATGTGTGCAACCAGAGGCTATCTCACCTGGGCTCTGACGTTGTAGGTAGTTTGGCTCCCAAAATATGGGAACTGGAAATCCAATATGGTTTGGTTTCGTTAGGGCTCTCTTGATCTTTCCAAAGAATTCACTAGCCTAGAAAATTTGTTCAAAGGTTCAGATGTCCTCAGGCAATTGCTGACACTTTCAAGGATCTCCTTGAAAGAGAAAAAGGCAATGTACGATCATGAACACTGGGTCCTTCGAAGCTGATTGAGACCAGGCCAGTAGAAGTGATTAGCAAATGGCAGGCCCAGGATTCTAAAGAACATATAGATGCAAAGAACCTCATTTTATCCACAATTCAAGCCCTTCACCTTATAGTCTCAGCCTTTGCCTTAAATTCTTCCCAAACTCCACCCCAGGTCTTAACTCTCTTAGGGTAACAAATAATCAATATTACATAATCTTTTTCCCTAACACTCATATATATCCAAGAAGTTAGTTACCTGGGATTTGTTCTTCTAATTCTATATTTTTAATGTGTACTACTGAGGCCTGGCGTGCTGCAATTCATGGGTTCTCAAAGAGTCGGACACGACTGAGCAACTAAACTGAACTGAACTGAACTGAACTGAACTGTGCCTGTGTGTATGTCCTAAGTTGCTTTAGTTGTATCTGACTCTGCAACCCTATGGACTGTAGCTTTTCAGGCTCCTCTGTCCACAGATTCTCCTGGCAAGAATACTTGAGTGAATTGCCATGCCCTCCTCCAAAGGATTTTCCCAACCCATGGATTGAGCCTGTATCTCTTCGGTCTCCTTCACTGGCAAATGGGTTCTTTGACACTAGTGCCCCATGGAAGCCCTCTATTTCTGAATATAAAACATAACATGAAATTTTTCTCCAAATATTCTTGGGAACACATAGAAACTTTTCAAATGTACCCTTAGCATATATATTGTTTAATTCATGGTTTTCCCTGTTTCAGTACAATAAAATACCCCCAAATGAGTTCAATTTCATCATTTTGCAGTTACCTTTATAACATTTTGGTCCGTCTATAAAATGGGCTCATTTCTATCCACATCCTTCTCACCTGCTCAAAATTGTCCTTCAAAATTCTCTAAAAAATATAGATACAAATTGTTACCTGCTGGAAGTTTATCAATAATAAAGGTATATATACCACATAAAATTATGGTATATAAACTATACATATACACTACACAGAGTGAAGAGACCTCAGCAGCATGGAGAGCTAGTTTAGAAGATTCCTGCAACCCAACAAAGTCTGTGTGTCCAACATGTCTAAAATTCCTCAAAAAGAGTATAATTCTTTGGACTTAGGTTGGAGAGTTTCCTGTAAACTGCAAATTTTAATTCATACCAAGGGGAAAGAGAGATCCCAGACTTTTTCCTAAACCAAATTTGACTGGTGGAAGGGAAATAAATATAAAGATTCTGGGTGTCTAGGGTGGTCTAGATTTTAAGAGTAAGGATGAACCTACAGGAGAAGATTGATGACCCTGATCATCATCTACTTTACAGCCTGTCTCAATATCAGTCACAGGTAAAACCAATAGGACTTCTGTTGAAGGTAGGATAGGAGCATATGCAGAAGTCAAGCTCATAGCATACATCCTGATATATGGGGACCAGTGTCCTGAGTTCAGTTCTGTGACTTTCTTGTTTCTGGTCCAGGAACGACATTAGTACTGATGTCCTTTCTCTATCCTCCTTTGCACGTGGTCACACTCAGGCTCAACAACATAGAAGGCTAAAGGAATTGAAAACATCTAACCATTATCCACATTTATCAAATGTAGATAATGGACCATATACTGAGATGCTTACAATTTATCAGTGTGACCAATACAGTTAACTCCCATTTTTTGAGTTACTACCATAGTGAGGCATAATATATCCAATGAATTGTTTCAATAAATTGTAAGACATTTCCAGATCAGTTATTTTTTCCCCATTTTATAGAAAAGGTAACTGAGGCAGAAGGCCAACCAGGTAGTGAATGACACAGATGGGTTTCACAGACATTTCTGCTTAGTTCATAATTCATGCTATTTCCACTATGCTGGGCTGCTTCTCTGAACAAAGCACACTTTTCGATCTCAGTAACAAACTAATGGGGACTATCACTTGGAAAAAGAAACCCATTGTCAGTGGCACTTAAATCATACCAAATTGGCAATTGCATAAACCACTTTATGTGGAAGACTATCCAGGTAAAGAGTGCATACATATAAGTGTATGTATATGTATAAAAATATTACAAGTCCTTGAGTGTATTATATAAAGGAAACTTTGTAATTCATATAATGCAAAGTAATGTTGAACTGTTTTGTAACATATTTAAACCCACCCACCCCCACGACCTTCTTAACATTTTACTACATTGCACTATGAAAATCTTCTGTATACATACACTTTCAGCTACTTAAGTTGGTTATATTTCCATGTAAATACTTCAGACTTTGTATCTGGTATAGGATTAGTTCCAGGAAGATCAGTTCAGTTGCTCAGTCATGTCGGACTCTTTGTGACCCCATGGACTGTAGCACACCAGGTTTTCCTGCCCATCATCAACTCCCAGAGCTTACTCAAACTCATTTCCATTGACTCAGTGATGTCATCCAACCATCTCATCCTCTGTCGTCCCCTTCTCCTGCCTTCAACCTTTCCCAGCATCAATTCCTCAGTGCTCAGCCTTCTTTATAGGCCAACTCTCACATCCATACATGACTACTGGAAAAACCATAGCTTTGACTTGAAGAGATCTCTAGTCTTTTCCATACTATTGTTTTCCTCTATTTCTTTGCATTGATCACTGAAGAAGGCTTTCTTATCTCTCCTTGCTATTCTTTGAAACTTGGAAAGCCTAGAACTAAAACAGAGAGAAGGAGATCATTAACAATGGACACTCAAGGAAGAACATAAATATGCCTAAACTAGAAAGCAGAAATACCTGCTGTTACCCTAGCTCTATCCCATATTGGAAGCTTTATTCTCCTTTAAAGTATTAATCAGTAGAGAAGTTTCTGGAGCTCAGAATCAACAAGATTCAGTTTTTCCTTATTCCAAGTTAAAGAACAATCTCCCTCCCACCTCACACTCTTTCCATCCTGTAACTTGTTGAATATTAATAGAAACTCAAAATGGTCAACTCACAGATTCTTAAACAAACTTGGCAAAACTCAAGATAGCTTCAAATGGGCAAGGAGAATACTAGACCTTTTGGGGTACTATGCACCTAGTCAGAACATTTTACCATTCATCCATCAGTACTTATTTCTTCATTCCAAAATGGCCCCATGCCATGACAGGGTGCCACCTGCTGCCCAGCAATCACTTCTGTACACATTGCACTTTTGGCAAGAGACTGACATTCTTGTCTAAGGCACTTATTGGTCTCATATTTATGATAATTTATCAAATGTCTTGCTGAAATTCTAAATATTTTTTATGAGGGCATGTAAGAGACTCATAGCATCTTAGCTCTATTTGGCAAAAATTGAAAGCTTTGAAATTTCTTGGGCTCTTTTAAAAAGAAGCTTAAGGCAAATCCATTCCTTATATCTCCTAAAGGGATTGCTATCACCCTCAGGCTATAGGCATTTTTGATGCCAAGGTTGGCATGCTGAATTGTTATTTTCTGTAATCTATTGCATGAAACCATCTAAAATCCTGACAGTTGCAATTGGAATTAGGTCCTAGTCTATCAGTCACCAGGGCACTCCTTCTCCTCAGTGAATCACTCGATACCAGACCCCCCCATCATCAGTATCATGTAGCCAATACATGCTTGCTGACAACTATCTTATGCCAAATTGGTATAAATGCATGAAATTAGAGAGGAAAGGATAGCTCTAGACCAGGTGTGATGGGAGTAATGGAACACTTCAGTAAAATTGTGATTACCCCTATCACAGATGGATTAACCGAGACTAAGAGAAATAAAGTAAATTGTGAATTGACAACAAAGTTCAAAGGTGCCATGCTTGATAACAGGACTCCATGTCTTCAAAGATCGTGTTACATCCACTTCTTAGTGATACCATAGGGAAAGAATACATACTTTGAGTAAATGTCATGTTGAGTAATCTACATTTCTGCATGACTACTTGGCATCCAATTAAAGATATTCTAAAAGACACCTCTATCCACTCCTGAAATTATGCTAAAAGAATGCATACACACACACACACCACACACACACACAGACACACACAATGCCTTGTTAGAGACAGGGAGAGGCAGAATCACATGGCTACCTTGTTTAACCAAAACAATAGAATCTGGCATTAAGAACATACTTGAGGGGAATAAAGTCTCCTGTATTTCACGAAGTATATCCAGATTACCAGAAAACTGGCCATCAATCTATTTCCAGAACATGGGAAAATTTCTCTTAACTGCAAAGATATAGCCATGCTACTAAAAATGAAAATAGTGAAACAGCTATAGAAAAATATCCAGTAAAAATACAATGCAATATACCAGTGTGAATAAGTTGAAGGTTTAAAATTTGTAGTAATAATATTCAGATAGTAANAAATTTTTAGTAATAAATTTCAGATAGTAAAAAAAAAAAAAAAAAAAAAACAAGAAAAGAAAGTATGCAATCTCAAAGAAAGGCAATGCCAAGCAATATTCAATCTAGCACCCAACTGCATTCATCTCATGCACTAGCAAAGTAATGCTCACAATTCTCCAAGCCAGGCTTCAGGAGTATGTAAATTGAGAACTTCCAGATGTTTAAGGTGGATTTAGAAAAGACAGAGGAACCAGAGATCAAATTGTCAACATCTGTTGGATCATAGAGAATTCCAGAAAAAAAAAAAATCTACTTCTGCTTCATTGATTATACTAACGCCTTTGACTGTGTGGATCAAAATACACAGAATTGTGGAAAATTCTTAAAGAGATGGGAATACCAGACCACCTGACCTGCCTCCTGAAAATTTTGTATGCAGGTCAAGAAGCAGGAGTTAGAACTGGACATGAACAATGGACTAGTTCAAAATTGGGAAAGGAGTATGTCAAGGCTGTATATTGTCACCCTGCTTATTTAACTTGTATGCAGAGTACATCATGTGAAATGCCTGGCTGGATGAAGCACAAGCTCGAATCAAGATTGCCAGGAGAAATATCAATAACCTCAGATATGCAGATGATACCACCTTTATGGCAAAAAGTGAAGAAGAACTAAGGAGCCTCTTAATGAAAGTGAAAGAGGAGAGAGAAAAAGCTGGCTTAAAATTCAACACTCAAAAAACTTCCTGTTCCATCACTTCATGGCAAATAGAAACAATGGTAATAATGACAGACTTTATTTTCTTGGGCTCCAAAATCACTACAGATAGTGACTGTAGCCGTGAAATTAAAAGACGCTTGTTCATTGGAAGAAAAGCTACGACCAACCTAGCTAGCATATTAAAAAGCAGAGACATTACTTTGCCAACAAAGGTCCGTCTAGTCAAAGCTATAGTTTTTCCAGTGGTCATGTATGGATGTGAGAGTTGAACTATAAAGAAAGCTGAGCTCGGAAGAATTGATGCTTTTGAATTGTGGTGTTGGAGAAGACTCTTGAGAGTCCCTTGGCCTGGAAGGAGATCCAACCAGTCCATCCTAAAGGAAATCAGTCCTGAATATTCATTGGAAGGACTGATGCTGAAGCTGAAACTCCAATACTTGGGCCACCTGATATGAAGAACTGACTCACTAGAAAAGACTCTGAAGATGGGAAAGATTGAAGGCAGGAGGAGAAGGGGACAACAGAGGACGAGATGGTTGGATGGCATCACCAACTCGATGGACATGAGTTTGAGCAGGCTCTGGGAGTTGGTGATGGACAGGGATGCCTGGCATGCTGCAGTTGTTGGGGTCTCAAAGAGTCAGACGTGACTCAGTGACTGAACTGAACTGAATGCTAGTTTTTAAAGTGAAATTTTATTGACTTAATTGACATGGTTGAGGTTGCTATAACAAATTGTCAGACTGGATAGCTTATAGACAGCATAAACTTATTTATCATAATTCTAAAGGCTGGGAAGTCCAAGATCAAGCTGCTGGAACATTTAGTACCTGGTGGGGGCTCATTTTCTGTTTCACTGATGGCCGTCTTTTCCGTGTTCTCACATGGCAAATAAGATAAGGGAGGTTTCTTAGGGTCTGTCTTATATGAGAACTAATCTTATTCATGAAGGGTCCACTTAATGACTTAATGACCATCCAAAAGCCCCACTTCTAAATGCTGTCACATTAAGTGTTATATTTCAACATATGAATTTTTGGCAAAATACAAACATATTTGGTCTCTAGTAATTAATGTATTCAAACTATTATTATTTCAAGACATAATCTATATTACAAACTATTTGTGAGATATTTTACATTTTTATAAATCCAATGTGTATTATTAACTTGAAACTCACCTTAACCAGACTAAACTAAACTAAATAGCTACATAGAGTGCTACCACACTGGTTAATGTGGCTTTATACTATGACCAATGAAAAGAGCTAGAGCGTGTGTGCATCAGTACATTAGAACAATATCTATTTTTCTCCTTACTGGTGCCCTTGGCTCATAAATAAAGATCCTGACTAACCAGTAAACTGGGGAGTCAAGGGGAATTGAAAAGGCTGGAGAAAGATTTCAAGGATTAGTACAGGCAGCTGCAATCAACATCCCTAAGGAAAAGAGCTATCTACTTGCAGATGTATCAGTGAAGCAGATGGGTGATAGGGAAAGGGAAGTCTCAGAAGCAAGACTTCCTGTAACGTGTAGATTTATAAATACCTTGGAGTATGAACCAGAAAGTGGGGAAAGTCAGAAACCCTGAAGGACAAGCTACCCTGAAGAGGAATGGAACAGGAGCTGGGAACATGCACCAGAAGCCCACTGAGGATTCCAAAAGATTCAGCCCCTGCCCACTGCTAGAGAGGACCCAATAGCCATACCTTTGGTTGACAAATATTTTGGTCGAGAAAGATTTCCCCCAGAAGGAAAAAAAAAAAAAGAAGAAGAAGCTGGGCAGAAACAATAATAGCAATATAACTGAAAACAGCATTGCAAATCAATGGCAAAAAGATGGATTATTCTATTTCATAACTGTCATTGAGAATGTGAATTAGGAAAACAGTAGGTATATCAAAGTGTTAAACCTTTCTCTTTAATAAAACAGTAGAGAGCTAGAAGAAAATATCAGAGAAGATCAATATTTTCCCAAGATGAAAAAGATTTCTCTAAGCATAAAATTTATGGAAGAAAGCCATTTGGGAGTGTGAGAAACAATCAATGTGTTTGTATCAAAAATAGAAGAGTTCTGAAATTCCACAAACATCATAAGCTGAATTAAAAACAAATGATAAATAAGAAAATGTTAACATAAATTTTTTGACAAATTGAAATAAAAAGTAATGAATGAAAGACATGTATAGACATTTCAAAAAAAGAAAACAATNCAGGAGACAAGAGAGATGCGGGTTCAATCCCTGGATGGGAAAATCTCCTGGAGGAGGGAATGGGAACCCACTCCAGTATTCTTGCCTGGAGCATCCCATGGACAGAGGATCCTGCTGTTCTATGGTCCATAGGGTCACAAAGAATCAGACATGACTGAAGCGACTTAGCATGCTCGGATGAAAACATACATAGAAAACAGAAGCAGACAAATACATTTATAGAAAAAAGTTTGAAATAAATGCATTACATTTTAGTGTAGTTATATCTGGAAAGTAGTTATGAATTGTTATCTTTCTGTATTTTTTGCAGAAAGATAAAAGACTTTTATTTTGTATTGTTTGTACTTTTTAATATTTTTCTATTTTTCAAGATGTAAAACAATCATGTATTATTTTTATTTTTATCGTTATTACTGATAAAAATATTCTAAGTATGAGGAGATAATACATTTAATATAGGGCAAGAGAGGGAGATGGCTACCAAGACTAATAGCATCTCTTTGCCAGAGCCAAAGTACTAAAGGCTAATTTCTGGTTCACATGAAAAAAGTTGCTGCATTACAACATCCACAGGGACAGATTACACACCGACTATGAGGAACTTACAGACAGAGAAATAAATATGAGTGGGAATTCCTGTGATCTGACTTGGCTGGAAATAAAACCAAATCCTTGAAAAGTTTTTGAAAGATAGATGGCAAAGGCTTGGGGTTGAAGAACATTTTTTGATAAAGACAAAACTCCCAGACAGTTCCTGTGCAGAGAGCTTCTTTTATATATGGTGTGCAGGACATTTCTCTTCCTAACAAGTTCTCTTCCTTCCAGAAAGCAATCTAAGCCATCTAGTTTCCAGTCTGGATGTTCCTGGATCTAGAAAAGGTGGTAGAATTGTATCAGCTTCCTAGACATATAGTTCAGAGATACTGACAGCTCTCACTAAAATATCCCCTCCTCTAGAATAAGAATGCTAAGGATACAATATATGATAATTTCAGTTTAGTTAATGCATTAATAACTAATTATTTCCTTGTATCTTGGCCAAAGTCATAGGCTACTCATTTGGCCATTGTGTTTAGGCCAAGCATTCTTTATAATTGGATTATTGCTGGACAGAAGTCTAAGTTCAAGATATATCGTGTGTGTGTGTGTGTGTGTGAATGTGTGTGTGCTCAATCGTGCCCAACTCTTTGTGACCCCACCTCATGGACTGTAGCCCTCCAGGCTCTTCTGTCCATAGAATTTTCCAGGGAAGAATTCTGGAGTAGTTGCCATTTTCTACTCCAGGGGGATCTTCCTGACCCATGGATCAAACCCATGTCTCTTGGATCTCTTGCATTGGTAGGCAGATTCTTTACCACTGCACGACCTGGGAAGCCCCTTCAAGATATACTATTAGCATGTAATTCTCAACTTCTGAAAATATATGCTTATTGAAATAGACATTTCAATTAACTGCACACAATTTGATTGTAATGATCTCCATCTTTAACCTCATATGGCGTTTCTTAGTTTCCATCTCCTGCCTTTCACTTTTAGTACACCTTCATCTTTTTCTTTTTTTTGGGAAACTGTCTCCTCCACAACTAGTTCTTCTTTCTGCTTAAGGGAATTTCATCTAGCTAGTGTTTCTTTTCTGTATGTAGCCCACAGTGCAACACAGAGAGTTCCCCAGCCCACAGGAGGGTAAAAAATGATTCAGAGAAAAAGTCTTCTTTAGTGAAGCACACCTATGCACACTCAGTCGATTTATCTCCACTTGGGCCACTGAGAATTGCCAAAATATAATACTTTTCTTTCCAGCAAATTCCAACCCAAATCATATTTGGCCATTCCCAGACACCAGTTCCCTTTATACTGGGCTGTTAAAAGATCTTTTCACATGAAACAATTATCTTTAAATTAACTGCAAAGTGGCTTTTAAAGGGTGAGCCCAAACAACAACAGGGACATGGCCCAGGATCCCAATGCTTGGAACTTGCTGATTCCTCAGGTGAACTTGAATCCTCTTCCTGAAGGTGAAATCTGTCTTCAGAGTCCAGGAGCCTTTTAGTCCCTTGAAAATTCTTATAGTGTCTGTAAAAATTTCTGCTGTTAACCTTTCTTGTGTTATAAAAAGAACAACCACGTTCCTCATAACTGTTTGATGTCTTATATAAAACCCTTTATAAAATAAAATAAAAAAAATCTCCCCAGATAGCCTCAAAAGAAAAGTTGCCAGTGTTGTCTTTAAATGACATGCTTATTTAATATCAACGTGAAGATGGAGTCAGAACTCTAAATTCTGGGCTGCTTGTCCTGGCATTGAGGAGCCCTGCTAAAACCTGCCAGTTGCTAAAATATCCCCTCTACTCCATGGGGAGATAGTGTCAAGAGTAAAAGCCAGGAAGGGAAATTTTGGCTGGCATCCAAAAACAGTTGTAGAAAAGAAGGTTCTCTCTCCGACAGCACTCTGACATGCTTTCTTCAGTTTTGCCATGAAGTTGAAATCTTTCCTCAGGAGAGATGAGTGTATATATAAAGACAGCACGAGTGTGGTGGGCTCAAGAATTTCAAACATGGCCCAGTCTGACATGAAGGAAGGAAAGGGAGAGGGGGTGGGAAAGAAGCCGCTGAACTTCCAGAAAGGGCTGTCAAAAGCACATCATTTCAACAGGTTTGCCTTTGAAATGTTTCTACTGCCAAACTCTTCTCGATGATTCTAGCATAAATTGGACCCAAACCTTGTATTATTTTATGTAAGGCTGCTTCTTTGCTTGATTTC
The DNA here is from genome assembly GCA_006410935.1 of Redunca redunca. Lineage (NCBI taxonomy): Eukaryota > Metazoa > Chordata > Mammalia > Artiodactyla > Bovidae > Redunca > Redunca redunca. The sequence continues at coordinate 35,038 of SJYQ01013830.1, read as the reverse complement.
TGATTTAGATGTATTGTACATATAATGATATATGTGATCTATAGGGCTAAAAATTTTGCACTTAAAGGATAATTAGCACACAGCATATTAATATCCAAAGTGCAGCTAAGAAATGCAATGAAAAATTTAAAAAGTCTCTCTGGAAGAAAGGTGGGATGATAGGGAAAGTACGTAAAATGAAGAAACCCCGCCAGTTTCAACAGGCAGTAACTGTGTCTCAGGCCTCCTTCATCATGTGGTCTTACAAACTCTGCACTGGTGGTTGTTGAGGGCCCAGTCTGTGTGTGGACACCAACGTACAGAGAGAGGCGCAAGCCAGGAGCACCCCTCAAGCAAAATAAAACCTCAAAACAGACACATATACATCTTTTTCCTATACACAAAACTATCTCTTTACATAGAAAATAGGAAAACCTTGGCAGTTGTCTAAAGAATGCCTTCAGTTACTTTAACAACATATAACATGTATGTTAAACCTTGACCAACAGTGTGGGTGTAATAAAGCAATTGATTATTATTTCACAATTTCGTATGTTTTGAACTATAAGAAAGGGCTGAGTTTCTAAACTTGGGGTCCCTCTCAATAGCTGTTAATAAGTAAGCAGAGAAATAAACCAGGTATTATTGTTTGTTTGCTGTCATTTAGTTGCTCAGTCATGGTCGACTCTTTACGACCTCGTGGACTGTAGCCTGCCAGCCTCCTCTGTCCATGGATTTCCCAGGCAAGAATACTGGAGTGTGTTGCCATTTCCTACTGGAGGGGAGCTTCCCAACATAGGGATCGGTCCCACATCTCCTGCAGGTCTCCTGCACTGCAGGCAGATTCTTTACCACTGAGCCACGGGGGAAGTCCCCCCACTCCCTTTTTTTTTGTTTGGTAACTAGGTGGAAAGCTGATGGCCATACAAGCCTTATCAGTTCAGTTCAGTCGCTCAGTCGTGTCTGACTCTTTGCGACCCCATGAACCGCAGTACACCAGGCCTAGAGCCGTCAAAATCCAATATGGAAACATAAAGTACAATTTTCTTGATTTGTCTATGCAGTGAAATTCTGGTTTTGTTCTTGCTTCTTCCACTAGTTATCTTCTTTACAACAACAATTCCTCTCAACATCCATTTTCTCACTTGTAAAACAAATAATAATCACACCTATTTCTCAGTGTTAAATAATTCTAAAAGGTACAAAAGATGTATCTCTAGCAGACTATAAAATGCTGCACACATGTTGATCATCGTGAATGGTAGTAATATCTCTGATTCATTTCAGTCACAAGATTGAAGAAAGGATATTTTATAGCTTCTGAGATTTTTTAATCAGTTTCTAATGCACTAATTTCATGGTCATAAAATATTAGAGCTGAAAGAGATCTTAGAAATCATCTCATTCAAACATCCTCATTTTTAAGGCCCAGAGAGTTTGTGACATGCTCAAAGTCAAAAAGCAAACTTAAAAAGTCACAGGCATACGCAGAATATAGACATATTTCAGATGCATATATCTGCAATATGGGCTCTTATAAGCTTCCTAAATGGTTTATTTGAAAAGATTCTCTGACTTTTTGCAAAAGATTATGTTAACAAATCTGGCTTTAAAGAAAATTTCTATAAACTGAATTTTCTATTTACCCATTTGTTCTTATAATGCAATTTAGAAAAAAAAGATCCCATGGACATAGCTGACAGAGACATCTTTTAAAGCTATAATCCTGCCATCTCATCCCCTTCATTAAACCTTTCTATCAGCCCTCTCTTGTCCTATTATAAAAACTCCTTGCCATCTCCTACAAAGTCTGTATGCTAGGTTTCTGGCTGTTTTAGACAAACTTATTTCTAACAAAATACCTCATTCATCAATTATGTTAATACTTTGGCTACACCTGCTACTTTTCTTTTATTTTTTCTGAGATTTAGGTGATAATTTTCCCTCAGATCAATGCATGGTACATCTTTTGTAATTCATTTCTCAACTAAGTGTCACCTCCTTGATGAGGGTCATCTGAGCCCTCTTTAGTCTCTTATCTGTTTCCTTATCTTATTCATGGTCTCATCCCATCTGGAATAATCTTATTCATAAATATTTTGCATGTGTAGTATCAGCCTCTGCCATTAGAACATAAACTCCACTAAAGAAGCATTGGTTTTCTTTCTCACAAAGCACTGACTCCCTAGACCAACTAGTTAACACTAGCCCAGCACATGGTAGTAGGCACTATACTGTTTATGAGCAAAACATAATTTATTGATGAATGAAAGAAGGAAGGAAGGAAGGAAGAGAAAAATGAGTAGATCACTCATAATTTTTTATAAGAAAGATATTAGATGGTGGTTGTATTGTTTTCAATACTAGCTTGCAGCTCCAACCAGGTGGCAGCACCTAGACAATCAGGACTGCATTAGAAGAATTATGTGAAGAAATATGGTCACTTCGCAGCAAGATTAAAGAACACCAAAGACAAACATTCTGATATTAGAATTTCAGATGAAACCAGGCCTCAGTATCAGGTAGCATCATTATATGTAGGCATTAATATGTAACTATTCCATATTCAAGATACATAGTAGTCAGGCACCCAGGAGAGTGAGGAAAAACAGAGAAGATACAAACATAAGATACACACTCTGACATAAAGTTCACATAATTTGCTTTAGAATCATGAGGTATAAATACAAGTTGTATAACAGTGCAAAAGTTAAGGAACTACTCAAAAATTGAAATGGCAACTCTTAGATAGTGAATGTGTGTTTCTCCTTTAAATTTATATGCTGAAATCTACTTTCCGATGTGATGCTGTTTGGAAGTAGGGCCTTTGGGAGGTGATTAAGTCAAGATGGTGCAGCCTCAAGGATGGAATTGACATCCTTATAAGAGGCCAGAAACCATGTGCATGTACAAAGAAGGCAGCACCCTACAACTCCAAAAGGATACTCACCAGAACTGGACCATTCTGACTCCTTGATCTCTAATTTCCAGCCTCTGGAAACTTGAGAAATAGATTTCTGTTGTTCTTAAGCCACTCAGTTTACCATAATTTGTTATAACAGCCAGCACTAAGAGAGCCCTGAAGAAAAATATGAATCATAGAGTCCCTGATTCCATATCAGGTAAATTAAGAGTCAAGAAGCACTATGAGTTCAAGAGAGAAAATGGTGTTGCAAACTGATACACACTGGTAAGATGTATGTAGAAGGAATATTATTGTCATACACATTCATTATTTCAGGCAGTGAGGGCTGTTCCAAATACATAAAGATTTCATTCTCTTTATTCCTCCATGCTCACATGCCTCTGTGATGATCCTGAATAGCACAGGAAACTTTGTAGATACAGCACAGAGTCTGTCTGCAAAAAACCGAGCACAGGCAGTGTGTGCTTTTTATGCTTTTTATATTACCTTTTGGGGTTTTCTATCTCTAGTTCCAGCTGAAAGTGATAGCAGGACTAGGGTAGTCAGATCTGCTAAACAGCAGGGTACCAATGAATCAGGCTGAAGGTGAGCAGGAAGGCCTTCTAGCCAAGGTATGAGTAAACTAAGTTCCCTCAGTTTTCCTTCTTTCATCCCACGGCAGTTTCTTTTTACTGCTCATTTTTTTGATAAGGAAATGGTAATCATCAGTAGAGTATATGTTTTCTACCTTTCCTTCAATAATATCTTGGTATCTCTATCCCAGATGGGGTTAGGCTGAACTAACCTAGAGAGATCAAAATCTCTGGTCCTAAAGACACTACACTCAGAGAAGTTCGAGCCGTCACTACCCTGAGGTAAGAGCCCAGTTCTCCTGGCTTAGGATGCTCATGCTGACCCTTTTCCCTTTGCAATTCTTAGTCCTAAATGCTTGGCTCAGAGAAAGGGTGGATTCTTCTTTACTTCAGCTCAATTCTTTAAGCTAGTCCTGATCATGACACATTGACAGTTCAGTCGCTCAGTCTTGTCTGACTCTTTGCCACCCCATGAATCACAGCACGCCAAGACTTCCTGTTCATCACCAACTCCCGGAGTTCACTCCAACTCATGTCCATCGAGTTGGTGATGCCATCCAGCCATGGTGCTGGTCAAATCCTTTAATGACAATTAAGTGAATGAAAAGATGTTTTGATTCATTTACAACAGATACATATAGTCTGTGTCAGATAATTCCTTTGTCTTAAGCTATAAGTCCTGTTCTCTGTGGAAAGTTGGGGAAAGGCAGCTGAAACATAAATACCAAGGCTTGGGTTCAAACCCCAGCTCATCACTTTATCTTTGTAACTCTGAGCGAGGTCATTAAACCCACTAACCTCAGTTTCTCTGTCCTTATAAAGTGCTTTTAAAATGTATCATACTTCCCAAGGTAAAGACTAATGATTGAGAGGGATCTTGAATTATGGATGTAATGTGTTTACTTTTTATTCTCAACTGTTTGATAAAATTGCTCCATATATGGATCTGAAAACTGTACTTTCATATGTTGATTATTTGGCTTTGTCTTTGTTTCCATGGGCCTAGATTGTATTTGAATGCCTGATGCTTTTATCTATACCTGATGTTTGCTGTGTTTCTTCATTTATTTTTAACTCTGATCTCTGCTGGGGTCAGAAAGCCTTGCAAAACACTGTAGTTGGGGAACCCTCTTATCCTACATCCATATATATATAGAGAGAGGGAGGGAGAGAGAGAGCAACATACTGCTTTTTGTATAATCCATCATGAATAAATTTTGAAATGAGATTTAAGTTATTTTATATTATCTACATTGTGACACTTTGTAAAAGTTTTCCCACTCAACACTGCTTATTGTTCTTTCAGATAAAACTGCAAAATTGTGAAGGTGGTTAAGCTATTTATTTTAAAACTAGGGCTCTTTCATCTCTTGTATCTTTCTCCAAGTTCCATCATTTGGTGACCCAGGTTCTCCTTATCATTTTCACACTGCACACAGACTGGGGGCAAGGAAGAGCTCATCGCTTCCTGGACAAGAGCATCCGTATCTCACAGGAGCAGAAATGGGGGATGCACAAGTTCATTATAACATTCAGAAAAGCTGTTGAGTTTGCTCTGTGCAAATCAGAGATTTGTAGAAATGATCACATTTCTATAGCCTTCCTTCTCTCCACAGCACGTTCTGCTCATTAATTCGTTAATCTTTGTACCACTCCTGCTGTGGAGGTAACTATTATTAGCTTCAGTTGTAGATGGAGAAATAGAACTAAAGTACAGTGAAGTTCAGAAACGCACCCAGAATCAGTGAGAGATGTTGTTGGGAGTGGGATCTGAGCCCAGAAGTCTTGTCTCCCAAATGCCTGCTCTATCAGAGACACCCCCTCCCACCCTGCCATTAGCATAATGGTTAAGGGAAGCTGTCACTTGATTTCCTGGATCTGCATTCACCTAAGCTACTGAACTCTTCTGAACACACATACAGCTGAGTTGCTCTAACATTTACACTGCCAAATGTCTGCAAAATTTCTCTCTTTTCCTTACCCAGCTGTCAGCAGCTGCCCTGCCTGACAGAATGTACCCTCTTGGTCAGGAAAATACATTTTGGAAAAAAAAAAGTTACTCTTCAGCCCAGTGCTGCAAAAGAACCATGATATTTCCACCTAGTGAAACAACACATTTCTTTCTGAAAGCAAAGTTGTGTCATATTAATCCCATGCACTGACCTCTGTGCCTCCCACTCCAAAGTGCAAGTGACATTTTGGTTTATCACTGTGATGATGATAATGAAAATGATCTGGGAGTAGAGATGTTTGGTCAGTTCAGCTTGTAACTCCTGATCGTATTTATTTTCAGGAGATATGGAAATGGAGATGAGGGAGGAGACTAATGTATGTTGGTCTCACTGTGCTGCAATCACTGATTGTCACAAAACTACAAGGTGGGTACTGATGCTCCCATGGCAGAGCTGAGGAAATAAAAAATGTAGACTCAGGGAGGTGAACTTGACCCAGATTGCTCAGCTAAGAACCCGAACTATGATTTGAACTCAGCTATATCTGACTCTAAATCACATCAAATCTATACATTACAATAAGAATATATCAATGACACTGACTCATGTTTCAGCTGAATTCACCTTAAAGAATCTGTACTTTTGAAAAGAGAAACCTTGCCTTAGAGGTAATTTGCCAAGCATGAGCTCAGGGCTGTGCTGGGGTCTCAGGATTCTATCATTCCATTCTATGAGTACACAGTTAACTGTCAGATCACACTGTGGTAACCTCAAATGCTTTTGGTAGAAACAAAATATTCTATGAGTTATGCATTCCTGCCTAAGCTTCAGAGTAAAAGAACCTGGACTCTGGATATGCTGGAGGAGTTCAGTGTCATAGGCTGTTACAGTCAAGGTAGACAATTAGACAAATGTGTATACATGAATCACAGTGGACCAAGCAATGCTATATAGATCATATTTCCGTTCTCAGGTGTTGAAATGAAGTTCAGAATGCATATCATTTCAGTTCAGTTCAGTTGCTCAGTCATGTCTAACTTTTTGTGACTTCATGGACTGCAGCATGCCAGGCTTCCCCGTCCATCACCGACTCCCGGAGTTTACTCAAACTCATGTTCATTGAGTCAGTGATGCCTCCCAACCATCTCATCCTCTGTTGTCTCCTTCTCCTGCTTTCAATCTTTCCCAGCAACAGGGTCTTTTCAAATCAGTCAGTTCTTTTCATCAGGTGGCCTAAGTATTGGAGTTTCAGTTTCAGCATCAGTCCTTCCAATGAATATTCAGGACTGTTTTCCTTTAGGATGGATTGGTTGGATCTCCTTGCAAGCCAAGGGACTTTCAAAAGTCTTCTCCAACACCACAGTTCAAAAGCATCAATTCTTCGACACTCAGCTTTCTTTAGAGTCGAACTCTCACATCCACACATGACTACTGGAAAAGCCATAGCTTTGACTAGACGGACCGTTGTTGGTAAAGAAATGTCTCTGCTTTTTGATATTCTGTCTAAGTTGGTCATAACTTTTTTTCCAAGGAGCAAGCGTCTTTTAGTTTCATGGCCACAATCACCATCTGCAGTGATTTGGGAGCCCCAAAATATAAAGTCTGTCACTGTTTCCATTGTTTTCCAGTCTATTTACAATGAAGGGATGGGGCCAGATGCCATGATCTTAGTTTTATGAATGCTGAGTTTTAAGTCAATTTTTTCACTTTTCTCTTCCACTTTCATCAAGAGCCCCTTTAGTTCTTCGCTTTCTGCCATAAGGGTGGTGTCACCTGTATATCTGAGGTTATTGATATTTCTCCCAGCAATCTTGTTTCCAGCTTGTGCTTCCTCCAGTCCAGCATTTCTCATGATGTACTCTGCATATAAGTTAAATAAGCAGGGTAACAATATACAGCCTTGACATACTCTCTTCCCAATTTGGAACCTGTTGTCCCATATCCAATTGTTCCAGTCCATTGTTCCATGTCCAGTTCTAACTGTTGCTTCTTGACCTGCATACAAATTTCTCAGGAGGCAGGTCAGGTGATCTGGTATTCCCATTTCTTGAAGAATTTTCCACAGTTTGTTGTGATCCAAATGGTCAAAGTCTTCAGCATAGCCAACGAAGCAGAAGTAGATGTTTTTCTGGAATTCTCTTGCTATTTCTATGATCCAACGGATGTCGGCAATTTGATCTCTGGTTCCTCTGCTTTTTCTAAATCCAGCTTGAACATCTGGAAGTTCACATGCTGTTGAAGAAGCCTGGCTTGGAGAATTTTAAGCATTACTCTGCTAGCCTGTGAAATGAGTGCAAGTGTGTGGTAGTTTAAGCATTCTTTGGCATTGCCTTTCTTTGGAATTGCAATGAAAACTGACCTTTTCCAGTCCTGTGGCCACTGCTGAGTTTTCCAAATTTGCTGGCATATTGAGTGCAGCACTTTCATAGCATCATCTTTTAGAATTTGAAATAGCTCAACTGGAATTCCATCACCTCCACTAGCTTTGCTCATAGCAATGCTTTGTAAGGCCCACTTGACTTCATATTCCAGGATGTCTGGCTCTAGATTAGTGATCACATCATCATGATTATCTGGGTCGTGAAGATCTTTTTTGTACAGTTTTCCTATATATTGTCACCACCTCTTCTTAATATTTTCTGTTTCTGTTTGGCCCATACCATTTCTGTCCTTTATTGTCTCCATCTTTGCATGAAATGTTCTCTTGATATCTCTAATTTTCTTGAATGCATATAGGATTTCTTGAAGATGCAAGACCAGCCAGTAACACAGGTAAGGCTGAGTCAAAATTTCCCTGCCTTCCCAGCTCTCTTTCCTGTAGCACATCTAATTCTCTGCTTGCTGGCCACACAGTAAGAGCACTTCTTCCTTTCTCTGCACTTCCTCTTTGCTTCTCTAGTAAGCCCACTGAGACATAAAGGAAAATTTATCTCTCCTGGGAAACTTTTAACTTTATATTTAGACTTTGATGAAAAAATTAATAAATATGGTACTGAACAATAGCTCTTTCAAAAACTTTATTTGAAATATGCATTCAGATATGTTTATACACCTAGCTATACTATTTAGCAGGCTCAGATGGTAAAGAATCTGCCTGCCATGCAGGAGACCTGCATTCTTTCCCTGGGTTGGGAAGGTCCCTTGGAGAAGGGAATGGCAACTCGCTCCAGTATTCTTGCATGGAGAAAATTCCATGGATAGAGGATCTTGGTGGACTATAGCCCATGGTTCACAAAAAGTTGGACATGTCTGAGTGATTACCACTGTACTATTTACAACTTATATATGAAACAATCACCAGTGTAAGCACTACGCAAGTTAAGAAGCAAATGTTTTCTAGCACCTCAGAAGCTCCTGTGTGACCCTTTCTAGGATAAGATAAGCATAATCCTGACACAGAATAACTCTGCTTTTTTTCTCACTAATCTAATGTAGAACAAAAGTGACAAGACACTAAAACATTTGCAAAATGCGACTTCACTCATAAAAGTTAAAAAATTAAACTATACTATTCAGAGACATGTACATATGGGGCAAAACTATTAAGAGAAATAAGCAAACTAGCGATTGTTAATTGGGTAAATCAAAACATGACATCTTTCTGCTTCAACTCCTTCAGCAAGAGTGTATTTTGTGTGAAATACACCCCTGCTTCTCATCTAACCCCCAAATGTGTGTGAGATCCAGTGCCACCCTCTAATCTGCCTTGATCCTCCTTGCTCTCAGCCTTCTGCACCCACGGACTTTCCACCTGTTTCTAAGAACACAGGAGGCTCATCTGTGTGGTCAGGCCCTTTCTGAGTTGCTTTTTCTCAGGACCTTTGCATTGCTAACACCTTGTCCGGAGATCTCTATCTAACGTCACTTCCTCAGAGAGATTCTCCTCCACCACCTTTAATCTAAACTAGGAATAAAACTACCATATGACTCAGCAATACCACTACTGTGCAAATACCCTGAGAAAGCCATGATTGGAAAAAGAAAAAAAAAAACAACAACATGCACCCCAATGTTTATTGCAGCACTATTTACCATAGCTAGGACACGGAAGCAACGTAGATGTCCATCAAAAGATGGATGGATAAAGAAGCTGGGTGCATATATGTGATACAATATTACTCAGCCATAAAAGGAATACATTTAAGTCAATTCTAGTGAGGTAAATGAATCTAGAGGCTGTTATACAGAGTAAAGTAAGTCAGAAAAAAAGTAAATATTGTGTATTAATGCATAATTATGGAATCTAGAAAAATGGTACTTATGAACATACTTGCAGGGCAACAGAGATGCAGACATAGAGAACAGACTTTGGACACAGTGGGGGAAGGAGAGGGTGGGATGAATCGAGATAGTAGCATTGAAACATATGCATTATCATATGTGAAATAGATAGCTTTGGGAAGTTGCTGTATACACCAGGACCTCAGTGCAGTACTTTGTGACAAACTAGAGGAGTGGGATGGGGTGGGGTGTTGGGGGAGGTTCAAGAGGGAGGGGACATATGTACACTTATAGCTGATTCATGTTGTTGTATGACAGAATCCAACACAATATTGAAAAGCAATTATCCTCCAATTAAAAATAAATTAGATCAATTCACTTTATGTTATCCATCATAGCATTTATCACTAGTTACTTTTTATTGTTTATTTTTTTGTTCAATTATATCTGTCCTCACTAGAACATAAATGCCACGAGGGAAAGGGCTGCCACTATCTTGATGATGCTGCCTCCCTAGCAACTAGAACAGTACTTGGTACACAAAAGAGGCTGAATAAATAGCAGTTGAGTGAATTGTCAAAGAGCAAATCATTCTCTGTGTAGAAGGAGATCAAACACAAAGAACACAGAAAAATTTCATAGTAGAATTCCGAGGTTGTGGCTGAGAGCTGGGCAGTGGTAAGAACCAAACATATGAAGAGAATGAAGTAGACCAGTGGAACAGATCTTGATCCAAAGGCCAGGACATGGATACTTATTTTAGGATGAAAATCCTCATGTAAAAAGTGTTGAGTTTTAACTACTTCTTATGATTCCCACACCACTCCCACTTCTTTGGTCAAAGAAAGAAGCTTTGGATTAAACCATTGTCTGTTGATTCTAACCCCCACCCACACCAATAACAGGGAGAAAAAGGAGAGCTAAGAAGGACTCAAGAGAAGTGTGAGAACTCAGTCAAGGTGCGCTGGGACTTTGGGAGACTCATTTTTCTCTGTGTGCAGTCCTAACTCATGCTGTGGCCGTCATCCAGCTCTGTTATCAACAGACCACGGGTCCTAATCAGGGGCAGGTGACCTTGTGAAGCAGAAATAATATGTTACAAAGATGCAGTGTAACAAAAGATGTGTGCAAGGCTTGGCTGCCAAGCCAGTTTTTCTAAATAACATTCTGATTGCATTCAATGCCTCAGCAACCCCACTATTCTTGCTGCCCAGGCTCACTGTAGCCAATATATGCACTGGACGATGAAAAACCCAGGGACCCACTGGGTGGAAGCCAAATCACATATCAGCAACATCAGAATAAGAGCAGATAAAGCAATCCTGTTAAATATTTAGATGTGTAGAGCCCTAGAGCATGACATACACTCAGCTAGAAATGTACTTTTATAACCAGGATACTTGAGATTATAAACCAGTAGAATATCGTGCCTGTTAAAAGGAAGTGAATCTGAGAAGAATTTGCTGCATATTAACCTGTAAGATTTAAACCATCACTATCAAATCACATGGTTATTTGAATAGTAGCATTATCCCTTATATTTGTATTTTACTTTTGTTGTTATTAATCACTTTCACAGACATATTGCTTTCTGAGGCTCAAAACAAAAATACATGGAGATTAGCAAGTATTTTTTGAGCATCTGCTGTGGACAGAGCATCAAACTCTACACTGAGAGATACAGAGACTAGCTCTCAACTGGAAAAAGAGGGCATATAGAGAAACAGTGAAGAATCATCTCCTTGAGAGAAATGTAATGGAAGGAGGCTCAGTCAGGTGGATATCAAAGATCAAAGCAGACTTTAATGGGAATAAAAAGCACGATCCTGTGCTTGTTATCATTAAGAAACTGTCCTATGTTAATGGCTTAGAACTAACCATCCCACAATTGCATTTAGCACATATGAGGAGATAAAACATTTCAAAAGAACACGATTATAAGTACAGTATCATATGCACATGCCCACTGAATGACCCACACAGAAGAGTTAGAAAAAGGCAGACTGAATAAGGTTTGTAGAAGAAACTGGATTTGGGCTAGTATTTCAGAGAAAAGTAATATGAAAAAAAGTGTAAGTGAATTTGTGTCTATGAGACTGTGCAAACGTGTTCGCTCACTTGAGGGCTTATTTTTCACACAGAGAATAATGCAAGTTCTCAAGGGTTACAGAAGTATCCAGCTAGAACTCAAATATATTACAGCCGCTCCTAAGTAAAAGTGCAACCTACAAATAAAAGAGATGAACTGTTCTCCCATTCAGTAAACAGGGACTGAATATTGGAGATGGAGTTAGAAGACTGATATGGATAGGCAAGGTATTTCAACTGAGAAGATAGAATGCAGGAACTATCTAGAACATGTACCAGAGGCTCCTGGAGGAAGCATTGAGCTGATTTAGAGAATTGATAAGAGTTAGCAAGGAGAGGCCTGGGAGAAGGTCATTTCTGATAGAAGAAAGAGAAATGGAAAAAGAAAGGGCAGTGCATGATGACTATAGTAGGCCACCTTCCTGCTGATATCAAGAGCTATTGAATGAGCAGAACCCACCAGAGCCCTCATCTCTCTTTTGCTGAGTGAGGGCCTTGATGAGACAATAAGGAAGATGACGATGCACACTCCCATCATGAGTGATCACTTCAGAAGTCCCACCGGCAGCATCAACAACAGGCAGGGAACAAGTGCAGGTCCCTGCTTGGCTCCAGCTACAGTAGTAAACCCTGAGGCCTGCTTGTTCCGGAGATGCTACTTCTCAGATCATATCCAAGGTAAAAGCAAAGGTTTAAAAATATCTGGCAATTGACAATAATGAAGTTGAGCTTGATATTAAAGCCTATTATTTTGTATTAAATTGTATACACACTTCTTCAGCCTTCTGCATCCTTCCTTTATCTTCTCTTTTATTTTCTTTGGTGTCTCCTGAATATCCAAAGGCTTGCTTACAACTATTAAGTTTAAATATGTTAAGATTCCATGGTTTCCCTGGTGGCTCAGTGGTAAAGAATCCACCTGCAATGAAGCAGAAGCAGGTTCAATCCCTGGTTTGTTAAGATCTCCCAGAGAAGGAAATGGCAACCCACTAAAGTATTCTTGCCTGGGATATCCCAGGGACAGAGGAGCCTGACAGGCTATAGTCCATTGTGTTAAAAAGAATTGGACACCACTTAGTGACTAAACAATGACATTTCAAAGTAAGTGAAAGATTTCATTATAGTTATACCTCTTGAAATTTTCTTAACGAACTATCTAAACCAAAACTTTGAAGAAAAATGATACTGTTTAGAGCCATGGCTAGGCTGCCCTGGTGGCTCAGATGGTAAAGAATCTTCCTGCAATGCAGGAGACATGGGTTTGATCCTTGGGTCATGAATGGCTACCCACTCCAGTATTCTTGCCTGGAGAATTCCAATGACAGAGGAGCCCTGTGGGCTACAGTCCATAAGGTTGCAAAGAGTCGAACACGATTTTGCAACCAACACTTTTTTCAGACCAATAGCAAACCACCAGGAATCATTGTTCACTAGGGCTTTCTATGACGATAAACCCTGACAATCACCTCTCTTATTTCATTGATAAGATATCCAAATAGAACAACTACAACAAAAAGAAATCATGTAAATTGAAGGGTACTTTATTTTTCCCTGCTGTAATGTTAGAGAAACAGAGACACTACATGGACACTTAAAGCAAACATACAAAGCCTTAAGAAAAACCCAAACTGTCAATTTAGCCAGTTGCAACTGAAGACACCATGTAAAAGAATGGGAAAACGTGGACCGGGACCTAGACTCACAACCGCCCAACTATGACCCTCTTAGGATTACAACTCTTCCATCTGTAAAATGTGGACAGTTTCCAGCCTGTTGTCCATCTCACGGGGTAGCTATGTGTTTGCAAGGATTCAATGAGCTTACCCGGCATAATCTCTGACACATTGGAAGAAAGTAAAAATTCTAGCTTAATAAGTGAATAGTGTATAAAGAGGCAGGGTGCCACTATACAGAGTGTGGCCCTTTAAGTTGAAGATATGGGTTCAGAAACTGGGTTGCCACTGGGATTGCATGACAGGATAATCATGAGAATTCTCAGAATCTCATTACATGAGAACACTGGGGACAGGCCTAGGATGGGATGAAGGGAATCTGTGAAATGTTTATGTGCCTTCCCTTTTGCTTCAAATAAACCTATCATCCAGAACCTTCTACTTTTTCTGTTATGTAGGGTATACACTTACTAAATATCTGCACCTCTTATCACATAAAGACTATGATAGCACTTAGCCCACTCCAAACGGAACTTTGGCTGAAACTCCTCCAAGTTAGCAAATCATAGCTTCAGACACTTCAAGATTAAAAAAGGAGAGAGTGAGGACAAGGAGACATAAAAAGCAAGTACTCATGTTTATGTTTATATGAGTTTGAGTGTATGTGTGTTTGAGAGTATTCAAGAGTGTGAGTGTATGATTTTCCTAGTAAGATGTGTATGAAAAATTACCTATAGGGAGCAGATCAGTATGAAGCTATATATATGTATATAAAACCAGTGTATGCTGAGGCCAACCCAGAGACCACTCAGTATAGCTGTAGCTAAGCTATTAAACGAAGACCCCTAAAGTTAGCAGACTCCTGCCCAGAGCCGCACAGGACACCTACTGACTAAGAGATGGGACCAGGTTAGTTAAAGACAAAGATGCAACCTGCTAACTGCTGCTGTTAAGTCACTTCAGTCGTGTCTGACTCTGTGCAACCCCGGAGACGGCAGCCCACCAGGCTCCCCCATCCCTGGGATTCTCCAGGCAAGAACACTGGAGTGGGTTGCCATTTCCTTTTCTAGATACAACTTAGAAGTATATTTTTATCTGTGTGAAAGACACTTCCAAATTTGGCATTGTAGGAAATAATATTCCTGTTTTCTCAGACTGGCTTTTATTTTTTTCTATCTGAGGTTTTTCTGTAAATGGGTTATTCAGGCAAGTAAAAGGGTAGAAAAATAAACACTGTTACTGTTTTCAAATTACAACAATTCCTATGGCTGTTAGTAATCCTTGATCAGTCCTGCCACACTTCAGTAACAGTATTCCATACACTTCCTTCTTACCAGCAGTCTAGCAATCTTTAATGTATAGGAAGCATTGCCTTACTTTTTTTTGCATCAGAACCTTCAAAACTGCATTTATGAAAGCAGCAATCTGCTATATAAATTTGAGGTTTAGTTCTCCTAGCAACAACCACAGAAAAATTTCATAAAAAAAAAAGAAGCTGTGACTATATTGTTAGAAATATTGAATCCAGCTGAAGTTCTTTCTTTTGCCTTTCCCAAGCACTGGTACAGGATATGGCTATCGAGTCTGTCAACTGGAAAATTCTTCCTAAAGGGCAAAATGCAACATTATGGATCACAGTCAACCAAAGGGGGAAAAAATAAAGTAGAAAATTGCCCTCTGAGCTGATAAAAACCCATCTGTCTCTCATGACAAGGCAGAGCCATTCCTCACAGGCTCCCATCCTGAAGACATTTAGAGGGTCATAATTTCCAGTTCCTTTTTCTTTTATTCTTCTTTCTTTTTCTTGATGGGGGAAGGCAGGCCTGAAAAGAGCTGGTTGCTGAAGACTGAGAGAAGATGGCCTGAACTAATTCATCTTGTGACCTTTTAGCGCCTTCACAGTAAGGTGATTTAATAGCACTTAATCTGTCAAAAATTTGAAGCTTTGTAATAACTGTATATTAAACCGGTTTTTATGGAGCATTAACTAAAGTCCTTCCAGTTTACAAAGAAAGAGAGAAGAAAAGAAGAAAGAAAACACTTGCCATGTTCATCTTCATTAAACTTCCGTTATTCTCTAGTGGGTTTGTGCGCTGTGGAGTGGCCAACCTGCAAAGCAGTTATGTCTCTGCCTTGCGCAGTGTCTAGAGGAGAGCCAGACCCCATGGCCTTACTGGAGCATGGTCAGTTTGCTGACTCTGAAGATGGATTTGCTGTTGAAAACCTCCAGAGAAAGACATGGGAAAATTCTGCATAAATGGGCCCTGTGACTGTTTCAAATCCCGCGTACTTCGATGCAAAGAAAAATACATCATGATTGGTTTGTCTCAATGTATATATTTTTCCAAAAACCAATTCTCTGCCACCCAACTGGGTGTCCAACAACTGAATTCAGTTCTGATTCTATCTACCTGGACTTATCATCAAAGCCCGCAAGTGAAAGGGCTCAGTCCCACAAGACTTCCTCCACCCGAGATCTGAGCCACGAGCAGCATTCCCAGGTGATACACACTTCAGACCAGTTGACTACAAATTAGAGGATTCCTACAACACCCTCCTCAGGTTCTATAATTGTTTAACCACTTACAGAAACCAGAAAAATACTTCTCTCAGAATTATAAAGATACAAGCCAGGGACAACCAAATGCAAAAGCTGCCTGGGGCAAAGAACAAAGATGCAGAACACACAACTCTCACCCCCCTCTCCAAGCATCCTAGCCTCCAAGACATCAATGTGTTCTCTAGCCTAGAAACGGTTCAAGAGTTTTATAACAAATCTCTAGCCCTCCACCCCCTCCCAGGGGTTAGCAGGCAGAGCTAAAGTTTCCCACCCTCTAATAATGCACCTGGTCTTTCTGGTGCATGGCCCCTATGCTGAAGCCATCTGGAGTCCCTGTTCTGAGTCACTATTCATGGAAATTCAGGTGTGGTGAAAGGGGCTCATTATGAATTGCAAAGAAGACACACCTGTCATTCAGAAAGTAACAGTGGTTTTAGGAGCTCTGATCTGAAACCAAGAAACAGGCAAAATATGTAGAGTTTTAATTGTACCACACTTGGACACAGTCTGTACACTCTGGTAAGGATAGGTTAAGACCAGGCCAGAAATTTTACCTTGAATGAATATGAAATTCCACTTCTTAAACCAGTGCAATTACAGCACCTAGTGATCTGGCTAGGATTTCTTTGAGAATTTGTACTTGAATTCTTTTTCCATATCTGTTTAGTACCCTGTCCTCATCAACCATTCCTCAGGGTTCAGTTTCAGCTCACCTCATATATAAACCTGCTTTGCCTGGCCTCTCAATCCTTGTCACTCTTACCTTCCCTTCTCTTTCTCTGAGTTCCTGGGTCACCTAGCAGCTGTGATGCAAGCTTGAGATAGTCTGACTGGATCGTAAATTCTGTATTTTTGGTGTCAAATGAGAAATAGATGGCATATTTAAATCAGGATAAACTGAGGACATTTCACAAAATGATTAGTTTGAAAAGTGGAGACAGGGTGTAGGGAAAGGAAGAAAACCCCAGGGTTAACAATGACTCTTTTGGATACTTAGGCCTGAATTGATGGGGAATGGGCAGTTAACAGAACTGGAAAGAATGTTGTACATAGAAGACTTCCTTTAAAGGATTTGTGAATTCTCCTCGAGTGATGAAATCAGACCCAGATGATACCACAGAGGGGCCTGGTTGAATAAATATCCTCAATCTACTCTCTGATCTCCGCCTAGGGCTCCCCATTGACTGAACAAAGCCAGAAGCCACAGGCAAGTGAGCTCATTGATTAAGTCCATATAAGTCATCCCTAGGGCAGAGGGAAGGGGTAAGTAGCTATAGAAGCACTATTAATATCTAACAGAGGGGAGTGTAACAAAAAACCACTGAAGTGTGTATCCTGAGTCCAGATGAGCAAATACTGTTATATCAGGTCACTTAGAATTTCCTCTCCTGGAGAAGGGAATGGCTAATGGCTAGCCACTCCAGTATTCTTGCCTGGAGAGTCTTATGGACAGAAGACCCTGGTGGGTTACAGTCCATGGGATTGCAAAGAGTCAGATATGACTGAGCAACTAATACACACATAGATTTTCCTCTATGGCTACTCCACTCCTATGTTCCCTCTTTCTGCTTTGATATTGGAAAGATGCTCCCCAAAAGTGTGTCTTGAAGCATCATTATTTTAATCAATTGACTGACATTTAGCAAAAAAAAGCAAAAGAAGGGAATAAGAAGATTCAAAGTACCAAACCCAACGGATGAGCAATAGGATTCATCAAGCTTTCTGTCTTCAGATACACTCTTTTACTTTCAAGGAAGCTGCCTTCTTAGTTTTTCGCCTATCTCATTGCAACTTTTTAGGATCTTTTGCAAACTTCATCCCCTCCCCACCATGAAAAATTTTGAGCTCTTTCCTCTTTCTCTTTACACCTTCTTTTCCCTAAAAGAGTGCTCAATTACCATGATTTTGTGTCATCAGTATGCTTACACCATGGGATTTTTTTTTTTAATCTCAAATCAGACTTTTTTGGTAAATTCCAAGCACATATTATCATACTCTCTACTTAGCAGCTCTTATTGAATATCTCACACAAATATCAAAGCTTATCATCTTTGCAAATAAACTCCTTCAGTTTTTTTTTTTTTTTCTTAACTCATTAAACAGTATACCCATCCACAAGCTGTTCAAGCCAGAACCAGTGGTCATGTTGCCTCCTCCCTCCTCTACTCCTGATCTGAAAATCTCCATCAAATCCTGCAGACTTCTGCTGTAGAGCATGCATGAAATCTCCATACTCTACAATAGCTCTTTTTGTCCAAACAACAGGTATCTCCCACTGCACTATTAATTGATTTCTCTGCTTTTCTATTGCCTCCAAATCACTTTCCTTACTGTTGGCAGAATGACCATTTAAAAATGGTAATCCAATCCTGGGTTAATTAATCCAGTACTGGAGTGTATTGCCATTTTCTTCTCCAAGGGATCTTCCTGATCCAGGAGTCAAACCTGAGTCTCCTGCATTGCAGGCAGATTCTTTAGCGTCTAACCCACAAGGGAATCCCACAATCCACTGCTACATCACTCCTCTTAAATTCCATCACCAACTTCCCTTTATGTTTAGAATCAAATTCAAGTTGCCTCTTCTGTTCCATAAGCCCCTTTGCAGTCAATCTTTGCCTCCCATTCAGACTAGCCAGCCTGACCTCCTACCACTCTCCTTGCTCATTCCTTGACCTACCACGTTTCTTCCTGCCTGAGAAGCCTCATTTTCGGTACTCTCCCCACTTGTTGGGATGTTTTTTCCTGAAAAATGAGTATTGGCTATTTCACTTAGGTTTCAATTTACATGTTACCTTCTCAGAGAAGCCTTTCCTGATTGTCTCAAGTGAAATTGTTTCCCTCATGACCATCCTCAAATTTCCTACTTGGCTTCATTCCTTCAGAGCCCAGTCATTATTTAAAAGTAGACTATTTATTATCAGTTTATAGTCTCCTTCATTAGAATGTAAACCTCTGAAAATTGCCTAAACAATGGCTGGTACATAATAGTTATTCAGTCAATACTTTTTTTTTTTTTCCTGAAATTAGTGAATGAATGAATAAATGATGTCATGAATAAAAGACAATTCTCTCTTTCCCCTCTCCCTGGTGTCTCTTTAATTCAATAAATAAGCACCCATCTCATAACTCAATATAATAGTTGTTTATANCCAACTTCCCTTTATGTTTAGAATCAAATTCAAGTTGCCTCTTCTGTTCCATAAGCCCCTTTGCAGTCAATCTTTGCCTCCCATTCAGACTAGCCAGCCTGACCTCCTACCACTCTCCTTGCTCATTCCTTGACCTACCACGTTTCTTCCTGCCTGAGAAGCCTCATTTTCGGTACTCTCCCCACTTGTTGGGATGTTTTTTCCTGAAAAATGAGTATTGGCTATTTCACTTAGGTTTCAATTTACATGTTACCTTCTCAGAGAAGCCTTTCCTGATTGTCTCAAGTGAAATTGTTTCCCTCATGACCATCCTCAAATTTCCTACTTGGCTTCATTCCTTCAGAGCCCAGTCATTATTTAAAAGTAGACTATTTATTATCAGTTTATAGTCTCCTTCATTAGAATGTAAACCTCTGAAAATTGCCTAAACAATGGCTGGTACATAATAGTTATTCAGTCAATACTTTTTTTTTTTTTTCTGAAATTAGTGAATGAATGAATAAATGATGTCATGAATAAAAGACAATTCTCTCTTTCCCCTCTCCCTGGTGTCTCTTTAATTCAATAAATAAGCACCCATCTCATAACTCAATATAATAGTTGTTTATATACAATTTTTATCTTTTCTGAATGTAAATAAAAGATTCTGAAGGCTGAACATACACTTCATGTGCATTTCATCTCTCATGGCTTCCAGGACTTATTTGCAACCTAGGAGTTGCTTAGTAATTGACTGTCCCAAGAAATAAATGGAAGAACTGAATGGGAGGGAATGAAGGAACAAAATTCTTTTTCATATAATAACAAACCCTGCATGTGCAATAGCTTCAACCAACAGCAACTTGAACACACCTTCTCATGGGAATAACCATCTTCTCTGTCTAATACTCTCCTCCTGGTGTTATTCATTTCTTCAAAACTTTAGCCTTTACACAAAATCTGAAGGGAAAAAAACGTGATCTCAGAGAAGCTTGGTTAAAGAATGAGAAACAGAGGTAAGTGTGCAGTGGATATGATTTAAGATAGGTACTTCTAACTCCATAAATTTTCTCAGTAAGCATTAGTGAAGTGAAGTAGCTCAGTCGTGTCCGACTCTTTGCGACCCCATGGACTGTAGCCTACCAGGCTCCTCTGTCCATGGGATTTTCCAGGCAATAGTCCTGGAGTGGATTTCCATTTCCTTCTCCAGGTGATCTTCCCAACCCAGGGATCAAACCCAGGTCTCCGGCATTGTAGACACGCTTTACTGTCTGAGCCACCAGGGAAGTCCAAGCAGGGAAGTAAGCATTAGAGCTGCTTAATATTTTATATGGCATTGCTTGCCTAAGTATGACATATAGAAAACCTCATAAATGTATAAACTTTTTATTTTGATTTGTTTATTTTCTTGTCATCAGGATTTTTTTTTGGGGGGGGGGTCCATATTGTCTATATTCCCTTCCTCCTCTTTTTGTTCATTCACCCCTGTTATAAAGATCTGTACTTTCCCTTGATTACAGTTAGGACATAGACTCTAGATCATTATCCTCCTGCCTCTTTTTCTGAAGCAATTTGTGGATATTACACGTTCTACAGCCCATGGGCTCACAAAGAGTTGGACATGACTGAGCGACTGAACTGAACTGTGGATATTACAACACAAGGAGAATTCCTTTTACTTCAGATGAACATGGGAAGTCTGATCGTTCCTTCTTTTATTCGTTCTTTCAATCAGTATCTTCTATGCTAACTGTGTTGGAAGAAAAACAAAGATGTATAGAAACAGGCCCATTTAAACTTCCTGCTCATGGCAAATATGCTAGATTTCAAATTGAATTTTAACACAACTCCAAATTCTGGTTTACAAACATGATGATATATTAAAAAAAATTTTTTTTGTACCTAGACTGTATTCAACACCTTTTTGTACCACAATGGCCCATTTAAAGTGTTTGTGCATGGGGGAGGAGGTGAGTATATATAATACAATTCTGTTTTCTATTGGACACTCTTTAAGCAAAGGGATCAATTCCTGTCTACTTTACATTCTTTCTCCATACATCCCAAGTGAGACATATAAATGGTACAAATAAATTCATAGCATTTTATTATAGTTCCATAGTTTTCCAACTCAAGTAAATCTGGCTGTAAGCTTCTATTTGCCAAGCTTAGCAAGATTCATTAGCAGTCATATTCTGACTGATTTTACTCTCTGAGGTGTGGATAAAAGCAAAGGGTTAAAAATTTCAGGAAAAAGGGGAAATACTCTGATCATCAATCTCTTTAGATACCAAAAGCTGATGCTCTGTTGCCAGCTGTAACTCTCAGTGCTAGGCTGACGGGAGTCGACCCTTCTACAGTTCTGGAGCCTGCATAGTTGGGTCTGGCCACCATGGTCATTCATCAGTTCCAAGCATCACAGTATCTTGTTCTCCCATAAGCAGAACCAACAATCTCAATTCCATTTCTCAGTCTTAGAAAGTCAGTTTCTGGAGATAAGTATGCCTCTGTGTATGTGAATATCTCTCCAATAACATAGTCTCCACCTGTCCCTACCTAAAGTAGCTTGAACTGGGCTCCCACAACCCCAGTGGGTCTATGGCATCAATTTTATAATATATATTTGGTAATGCATAATTTTATTATGCAGAGATAAAATTTATACCCTACATATCCATGTGATTTTAAAAAAAGAAAAAAGAGGAAGAAAAAAAAATAAAGGTAGATATAATGCCTTATTTGTATTATAAAAAAGAAATGAGAGGAAAAATACTTTATGATGAAATAATGTTAGTGCTTTAATCTGATTTCACTAGAAGACATAAGGAAAGAATCCAGGTAATTGTACCACTACAAGGAATCATTATGACTTACAGTCACAGTTGTGGGGTGGTATAGCTGCACTGTATTGGCAAAGAAATACCTCAAGTATAATTTTAGTCAGCAATATGATGATGGTAACATTCTGAAGAAAACATACTGAAATCCTGCTTCAATTTCCACAATATTTCCCCATGTAATAAAGAGTTTGACCTCATCCCAAAGAGAGGTCTAGTCCTTGTCTCCAGTTCTGCCTCTAAATCCTTGGAATTTCCTGAGTGATTGGAGTGTTTCATTATTCCTTTTGGGCCCCTTGGATTACATCTGATCCTCTGTGCTGAGAAAACTCATATGCGGACAGCCCATGGTCAGAAAGACTGAATATGTGATTAGGTGATTAGGGGATTGAATTGTATGATATCAGAGATTTCTGGCTAAGAGACAGTGGCTGGTGATTGAGTTCAGTGATATTGGTAGTCATTCAGTAAATTATGCCTACATAATAAAACTCCAATAAAAACTCTGGACAGTGAACCTTCCAAGTGGTCAATACACTTTGTATTTTGTCTAACATCAATCCCAGGAGGGTAACATGTCTCTGAGGATGTGGAAGTTAAGCATCTGGAACTCTTTCAGACTTCACCCTAGGTGTCTCTGCCTTTGACTGGTTTTAATTTGTATCTTCTATAAAACTGTAAGAATACCACTTTACCAAGTTCTGAGTTTCTCTATGAAATGATCAAACCTGAGGGAGTCTGTGGGAATCCCCAAATCTGCAACTGCCCAATCTGCAATAAAGGTGATCCTGGAACTCTTGAATTTGTGGTTACTGTCTGAAGTGAGGGCAGGAAGATGGTCTTGTGGGGCCTCTTTCCTCAGTCTGTGCTTGATTGATATCAATTGATCTGTGATATTATAGCTGCCTGTCACTACCACCACCCAAACACCTCAAGTATTAGAAGAGAAACCAGAACTGCATATCAGTCTACCCATTTTTGCACTCACCAGCAATAACACAAACATTTAGAACACAAATGTACACAAATGAAGAGGAAAAGAAAATAGGAGTAGATTTATAGGGAATCAAAATTATGGAGTCACCAACAACAATATTAAGTTTATGATCACCATATTCCAAGAATTAAAATAGAAAGTTGCTAATGTTGTAAAAACACTAAAACTAAGAAATAAAATTGAATTGAAATGCTAAAAGTAAAAAGAAAAAAATACAAAAAACTGAACTTAATAACTTAAAGAATTGGTCTAAAAAAGGATTAGATTTACCTGAATAGAGATTTAGAGAACTAGAAAATGGCTCAGAGGAGANAATATATACATATATATATATAAAAGAAGCCAGAGACAATGAAGGGATATTTTCAATGTTATGCGGAACGAAGTAGTTGATAATCTAAAATTATATATCCAGTGAGGGAAAAGCAATGTCTCAAAAATGACAACCAAGTAAACTTTTTCAGAGAATCAACACCTGATAAAATTTGTCAATGGTATACTCATTATAAATCAAATATTAAAACTAATATAAATGATTCCTCTTGGAAGATATTAAGAGCAATAGACAACATAAGAGACTATTCTACATGTGAACATCATCAGATGGTCAATACTGAAGTCAGATTGACTAAATTCTCTGTAGCTGAAGATGGAGAAGCTTTCTACAGTCAGTAAAAACAAGACCAGGAGCTGACTTTGGCTCAGATCATAAACTCCTTGTTGCAAAATTTAGACTTAAATTGAAGAAAGGAAGGAAAGCCATTAAGCCATTCAGGTATGACCAAAATCAAATCCCTTATGATTATACAGTGGAAGTGACAAATAGATTCAAGGGATTAGATCTCACAGACAGAGTGCCTGAAGAACTATGGACAGAGGCTCATAACATTGTACAGGAGGTAGTGACCAAAAGCATCTCAAAGAAACAGAAATGTAAGAAGGAAAAGTGATGGTATGAGGAGGCCTTACAAATGGCTGAGAAAAGAAGATAAACAAAGGGCAAAGGAGAAAGGGAAAGATATACCCAGCTGAATGCAGAGTTCCAAAGAATATCAAGGAGAGATAAGAAAGCCTTTTTTAAGTGAAGCAATACAAAGAAACAGAGCAAAATACTCCATTGTGTATACGTACCACAGCTTTCTTAACATTCATCTGCTGATGGACATCTAGGTTGCTTAATGGAGTATTACTCAGCCATTAAAAAGAATACATTTGGATCAGTTCTAATGAGGTGGATGAAACTGGAGTCGACTATACAGAGTGAAGTAAGCCAGAAAGAAAACCACCAATACAGTATACTAACACATAGAAGAGGGCAACGGCAACCCACTCCAGTACTCTTGCCTGGAAAATCCCATGGACAGAGGAGCCTGGAAGGCTGCAGTCCCTGGGGTCGCAAAGAGTCTGACATGACTGAGCGACTTCACTTTGACTTTCACTTTTCACTTTCATGCATTGGAGAAGGAAATGGCAACCCACTCCAGTGTTCTTGCCTGGAGAATCCCAGGGACAGGGGACCCTGGTGGGCTGCTGTCTATGGGGTTGCACAGAGTCAGACACGACTGAAGCAACTTAGCAGCAGCAACACATATATATGGAATTTAGAAAGATGGTAATGATAACCCTGTATGCGAGACAGCAAAAGAGACACAGATGTATAGAACAGTCTTTTGGACTCTGTGGGAGAGGGAGAGGGTGGGATGATTTGGGAGAATGGTATTGAAACATGTATAATATCATATAAGAAACAAATCGCCAGTCTAGGTTTGATGCAGGATAGAAGATGCTTGAGGCTGGTGCACTGGGATGACCCAGAGAGATGGTATGGGGAGGGAGGTAGGAGGGGGGTTCAGGATTGGGAATACATGTACACCCGTAGCAGATTCATGTTGATGTATGGCAAAACCAATAAAGTATTGTAAAGTAAAATAAAGTTTAAAAAAAAAGAAATAGAGCAAAATAATAGAATGGGAAAGACTAGCAATCTCTTCAAGAAAATTAGAGATACTAAGGGACTATTTTAGGCAAAGATGATCTGACTAAAGGACAGAAAGGGCAAAGACATAACAGCAGAAGAGATTAAAAAGAGATGGGAAGAATACACAGAAGAACTGTACAAAAAAGTTCTTAATTACTTAGGTAACCATGATGGTGTGATCACTCACCTAAAGCCAGACATCCTGGAATGTGAAGTCAAGTGGACCTTTGGAAGCATTCCTATAAACAAAGATAGTGGAGGAGAGAAAATTCCAGCTGAGGTATTTCAAATCCTAAAAGATGATGCTGTTAAAGTGCTGCATTCAATATGCCAGCAAAGTTGGAAAACTCAGCAGGGCCACAGGACTGGAAAAGGTCAGTTTTCATTCCAACCCCAAAGAAGGGCAATGCTAAAAAAATGTTCAAACTACCACATAATTGCATTCATTTCACATGCTAGCAAGGTAATGCTCAAAATCCTTCAATCTAGACTTCAACAATACATGAATAAAGGACTTCCAGAAGTACAAGCTGGAGTAAAAAAGGTAGAGTAAACAGAGATCAAATTGTCAACATCTGCTGAATCATAGAAAAAGCAAGACAGTTCTGGGAAAACACCTACTTCTGCTTCATTGACTATGCTAAAGTCTTTGACTGTGTGGATCACAATAAACTGTGGAAAATCCTTATAGAGATGGGAATACCAGACTACCTTACCTGCTGCCTGAGAAAGCTGGATTCAGGTTAAGAAACTACAGAACAAGACATGTAACAACGGACTGGTTGAAAACTGGGAAAAGAGTATGGCAACACTGTATATAGTCAACATGCTTATATAACTTATATGCAGAATACATCATGCAAAATGTTGGGCTGGATGAAACAAAAGCCAGAATCAAGATTTTCAGGAGAAAAAAAAATAAAAAGAAGAGAAAACAAAAACAAATAAACAAAAATACAATTGTCCAGGAAAGTATCAGTAACCTCAGATATGAAGATAATATCACCCTAATGGCAAAAAATGGAGAGAAACTAAAGATCCTCTCCATGAGGGTAAAAGAGGAGTGAAAAGTTTCCCTTAAAATTCAACATTTTAAAAACAAAGATCATGGCATCCACTCCTATCACTTCATGGCAAAGAGATGGGGAAAAAATGGAAACAGTGGCATATTTTATTTTCTTGGGCTCCAACATCACTGCAGATGGTGACTGCTGCATGAAATTAAAAGACACTTACCCCTGGAAGAAAAGCTATGACAAACCTAAACAGCATACTAAAAAGCATATACAT
The DNA here is from genome assembly GCA_006410935.1 of Redunca redunca. Taxonomy (NCBI): domain Eukaryota; kingdom Metazoa; phylum Chordata; class Mammalia; order Artiodactyla; family Bovidae; genus Redunca; species Redunca redunca. The sequence continues at coordinate 8,837 of SJYQ01013830.1, read as the reverse complement.
CACTTACTGACAATGATCTGTCTAGTCAAAGCTATGCTTTTTCCAGCAGTCACGTACAGACACTGAAGACTTGATACTTTTGAACTGTAGTGTTGGAGAAGATTCTTGAGAGTCCTTGGACAGTCAGTCTTAAAGGAAATCAACCTTGTATATTCGTTGGAGGGATTGGTGCTAAAGCTCTAATACTTTGCACACCTGATACGAAGAATCAACTCATTGAAAAAAACCCTGATGATAGGAAAGATTGAACACAGAAGGAGAAGAGGGCATTAGAGAATGAGATGAATGGATGGCATCACCAACTCAACGGACATGAGTTTGAGCAAACTCTAGGAGATGGTGAAAATCAGAGAAGCTTGGCTTGCCACAGTCCATGGGATCACAAACAGTTGACCTGAAAAGCACTATACAGTAGTGCAAGTGACCTGGAAAGCACTATAAGCCAATTCAGCACAATTAAGATTTACACAATTTTCACACAGCAGTAGGATACAAATTCAAGTTTCCATAGACTATAAACTAGGAGACAAAACGCTTTCTTCTCTGCAATCATCCTCTGTATTTTTTTCAGTCTTCTAACTTGATTGAGGCTTTCAGTAGCTAAGTTAAAGATCTCTTTTGGTGACACTGCACTTGAAAATATATGGGCTATTTTCAAATATCTTTTGATATTGATTTATAACATAATTCCACAGTGATAAAAGAACATACTCTGTATGATTGCAATACTGTTAGACTATGAAATTTTTGAAACTTGTTTCATGTCCACTATAGTATTCTTGCCTGGGAAATCCCATGGACAGAGGAGCCTTGTGGGCTACATACAGTCCATGGGGTCACAAAAGAGCTGGATACAACTTAGAAACTAAAGATCCACTACAAAAGAAAGCAAGAAAGAAACATGTAAGAGTAAATAAAATAGAAAATAAAGAATAATTTTGTAGATTTAAGCTTCAGTATCCAAGTAATTGGGCTTTCCAGGGTGGCAGTAGGGGTAAAGAACCCACACACCAATTCAAGAGACCCAGGAGATATGAGTTTGACCCCTGGGTCAGAAAGATCCCCTGGAGGAAGGCGTGGCAACCCGTCCAATATTCTTGCCTAGAGGATCCCATGAACAGAGGAACCTGGCAGGCTATGGTCCATAGGGTCACAAAGAGTCAGACACAACTGAAGTGACTTAGCATGCATGCAAGCATACAGGTAATTACATTAAATATAAATGATCTAAACACTCCAAGTGAAAAGATAGGTTCAGATTGGGGGACACAGTTCAATTTACCAGGAAAATAAAAAGAAGTCAAAATTGGTAACTGCTACATGGATCAAGGGAGCCCCAGAAATCAAAAATTCAATAGGCTTTCTGTTTACCTTATAAGGTGAAAGGGTAAAATTATATTTTCATCCTTAGGCAATAATTACACAGAGAGACAGAGGGAAAATGCATAAACACACATATGCACAAACAGAGGTTATTTAATTTCTCAGAAAATTTCACAAATTATGGTTAAATAAATAACAGATAATATTACTTCTGCATTCTAAGTGGCTAAATCTAGGAGAGCTAAGCCACAGTCAAAAGTTACTGAATTTCAGGAAAGAAAAAGTAATTAAAACAACTGCAAGTGGGTTTGAAAAAGAGAATGATAACTCCTATTTTCTTTAATATGTTCCCTGTTTAATCATGACTATATAATTGGAGGATATTTATAATATTGTGCTGGTTTCTGTACAACAATGTGAATCAGCCATATATATATATATATACCCTCTTGAAAGTCCCTCATACCCTTCTCCACCCCACCCCTCTAGGTCATCACAGAACACTAGTTTGAACTTCTTGTGTTACACAGCAATGTCCCACTGTGTGTGTGTGTGTTAGTCTCTAAGTCATGTCTGACTCTTTGTGACCCCATGGATTGTAGTCTGCCAGGTTCCTCTGTCCATGGAATTGTCCAGGCAAGAATACTGGAGTGGGTTGCCATGCCCTTCTCCAGGGGATCTTCCTGACCCTGGGGTAGAACCCAGGTCTCCTGAATAGCAGACAGCTTCTTTATCATCTGAGCCACCAAGGAAGCCCAATATGTTCCACTTGCTCTCTATTTTAAGCATGGTAGTATATATATGTCAATGCTAATGTCTCAATTCATCTGCTGTGTCCACAAGTTTTTTCCCTATGTCTGTGTCTCTATTCCTGCCCTGCAAATAGGTTCATCAATACAATTTTAAATGTCTCATGGATGATTCTGATGCAAAGTGAGGGATGAGAATCAATGTTCCATGTTATCAAGGATAACAGTGCACTAATATCCTAATTCTCTATCTTTTACTTACTATTCTATGGTGCAAAGCTTCCTAGAGAAAGACGTTAAAAATGGAGATGTCTGGGCCCAAAACAGCAGAGATTCAGATTTGATGAATCTTGAGACTTGTCCAGGAGTTTGCATTTTTCAAGGTCATCAGGGAATTCTGATGAAGATAACACTACCCTTTGGAAATATCCATGGAAGATACTGAGCACATTTACTCATTATATTTTTCAATGTAAACCTGAAGGGTGGCTCCTCTTTAAAATTCCTAGTAAGAAGAATCTAGAGAGATCCATCCATGGAGATCAGGGTGCCTTTAAGAAGGGGGATGTGCATCTCAAGGCCTGCTTTGGCATTGCTGAAGGGCAAAGTGGATGGGGGTTTACTTGAGGAAAAAATTCCTGAGAGCCCTTCCCACGGTGGCCCCGGATCCTGAAGGTAGATGTGAACATTGAGACCTCTGCTTCCTTTTATTCGGGAGAATTTGGAAGATGAGAAGAAAGGAATGGAGATGGAGAATGCTGTTCAAATACCCACTTGCCTATGAAACTTTCAAAAGAATGCTTCCATAATTTCTGGGACTGATGCAAAGAGGGACAGACCTCAATAAAGGACATGGGAGCAGTGGGGCTCCCTAGGGAGCTGTGGGTAGGGGAAAGCTACAGAGCAAGAGCTCTGTTGGGAGCACTGTCAGATTAAAAGGAGAAAAGCTAATATTTTGTGATAGGATTACTTGATGATAAGAAGAGCCAGGGTGAAACTGGACCCTTCTCACTGGAAATCACGTACACCATGTGGGCATAAGTCTCCCCGTGAAGAGAGAAAGAAAAGCTTACAGACTCAGAACACACTAGAGACTGCTGTCTACACACCTCTGACTGTGTGATCCATGTCAGCCTCCACAGTCTGTTTACCTAGTTCTCAGCCTGGAGGGAGACAGGTTCAGAGCTGGGCTAGGACTGAAACTGGAGAAAATGTTCCTCCTCTCATCCAGAAATCCCAGAGCCACAGTTTAAGACTATGTGGTGGGACAGCTAGAGAAGAGCAGAAAAAGAACATTTGAAGGAAGTATTTATTAATACACAAAGACTATTTCAGTGAAACCTCACTGAACTGATATTCCTCAGTAAACTGGTTAATTGCTACCTAACAGCAGACAGGAGATACCATCACCATCACCACTCAGTGCCTGGACATTTCCATTTACCCCTTTTCTTCTTAGGTCTCAGTAACTCCCCTGATAGTCACATTGGACGTCATTTCAAGGAAAGTCTACATCCTCAGCAGGTCCTAAGTGGGCTTGCCTTTTCTTCTCTTTTCCTTATTATTTGGATAAAGATCTTGAGTTCAACATTCTGACTACAACAAAGATCCTGTGCTGATGCAGGGGCTGTGGCACTGATGGCAGTCAACACCAGTTGGGAGCTGTGGGGTCACCAAATGGGCTAAACTTGAGCTATTCCAACACAGGCAAGGTTGGGCTGGGACTACTTGTCCATCAACCTGGCTTTCTCTCCTCATGCATGCTTGGAGTGCTGAGAGCTGCCTTGCAGGTTGGAAACAATTGCATTACCATAAACCTCCAATTAGAGAGCCTCCCAGGCAGGCTGATCTGATCCCTTTACAAGAGCTGCTGAAGGCAGCCAAATTCTGTCCCAGATCTTCATATTCAGTCACTCAGATTATACAGGAAGTTACAAAACAGAGATTTGGAGAAGGAATTCTGCCCAATGAGTTTGGCACCTGAGAGCTGCACACAGACATAGCTTCTGGTAGAGGAAAGATTAGAAATTAGTAAACAGATCATTTTCTGGTTTTAGCATGTGGACTGGGAAAAGACTAATTCTCTCCTTTCTGAAAGTCTGCTTTGGCTCTGGGATACTCTGTGCTATCAGGGATGTTTATAATTCATATGTTTTTACAAAAATACCAGGAAGATCAATGGGAGGACAGCCTTTCCACTAGCCTATGAGCCATACCTCTATGATTATGCATCCTTTCATAGTAAAGCAAAAGCTAATATTGCTAATGCGATCTTCACTAAAGTATTCGCAATATAAGCATTTATTTAAATATAAAGTTTCCTTTTCTAGATTCAAGATGTTTGGTTTTAAATTATTCTTTCTAGTAAACCATAAACAGAGTTCTAGTTTCTAAATGTTAAACATCTACCCACACCTACACACACTTTCAATAAAAAAATTAGTAAGCAAAAGTGAGATAGTGAGGAATGTACAATAACCCTTAATATATGTCACACACACACACACACACACACACAAACAGATTATCTGAATTTAGACAAAGTAGTAGAATCTGGTCTATGTAAGGGTTAACACCAGCATTTTCTTTTTTATTTCTTCAAGTCCAAACACCTGAATCAATAGTTAATCTAAAATAGTCAAAAGCTACCAAATTCTAGCCTTTATCAAATATGTGCATGAATGATGTATGTCTTTCATGAGCCCAGGGTCACTTTGATCCTTTCAGTGGCTCATAAACCAGCATGTATGCTCATGAGGACAAAGGAGGTGGGCACCATAGCTGAGCCAGGAGCTGCAGGAGGGTCTTTGAAGGGAGGGCAAGGATGAAGGTGAGTCTTAGATTGCTTCAGAGACTGACTAGATTTTTCTAAACTCAGTCTGGAAGAGAAAGACAATGAAAAGTGGAATTTTTATCAATTGAACTCATCTTCTGATCCTTCTCTATTGCTATCTACAGGTTGTGAGCACAAAATCTAATGTTCAGTGGTGTCCTGATGAAATCAAGTTGGATTGAATGATGCTTAAGTGTCTCTGCCCCAGAAAGATCTGAAACTTGAGGTCAGAAACCTAATTATTGTCACTACAAGGGACTAATAGGGGAAGCAATGGCCCTAGGCTATTTGCAAAGTGTTTTAGCAAAAAAAAAAAAAAAAAAAAAGGATTTCTCATTCACCTGTAAGTAATGAATTTGCTTGATACCCTTGTATTCTCAAAACCTAAAGTGGCAGTATTTTAATCTTTTTTAAGGATTTTTTTTCATCAATTTTACATTCAAGGCTGGTTCAGAGGTAAGCTACCAGTTATCTGAGGAGATTATGAGACACAGTCAGTAAGTGAAAGTCAAAACTTACATAGGCCACTCTGCCACTTTCCAATGCTTACGTGTAAATACAGGTAAACAAGCCATTTTGCTCAGAATGCTCAAATGAGGAGCAATAAGAAAGTGGATTTAGATGACCTGTCGTAGTTCACAGAATAGATACTTTATGAGGCCAAGGTATAAACTATGGTTATTGTTATTCTGAAGCCCCCTAAATAAGGCAACATTGCCAATGGCTTATTTGCTTATTTTTTCAGGAAACCCCCTGTGGAGAGACCAGCAAGAGTCCTGCTGGTGAAAGACCACAGTTTTCATTACATAACATACAAGCAAAGTTTGGAAGCCCGATTTTTTAATAAGAAGAGTCCAAGTCCAAGTTTCCAGTGTATGGTTATAACTACTCATGTTACAATTTCAGAACAAATGCTTCTCAAAGATTTCTTGACAGTAAATTTTACTGTATTAAATTTATTTTAAAAATTATTATTTNTCAGAACAAATGCTTCTCAAAGATTTCTTGACAGTAAATTTTACTGTATTAAATTTATTTAAAAAATTATTATTTATTTTTAATTGATTGATGATTACATTATAATATTTATTTAATTTCTGTCATACATCAACATTAATTAACTACAGGTATACATATGTCCCCTCCCTCCTGAATCTTCCCCCCATCTCCTGCCCATTCCTACCCCTCTAGGTTATTACAGAGCCTGTTTGAGCTCCCTGCGTCATAGGGCAAATTCCCATTGGCTATCTATTTACATATATTAGTGTATGTGCTTCCATGCTACTCTATCCATTCATCTCACTCTCTCCCTCTTCTCCCCCACTCTTGTCCATGTGAAGTGAAAGTTCCTCAGTCATGTTCGACTCTTTGTGACCCCGTGGTCTATACAGCCCATGGAATTCTCCAGGCCAGAATACTGGAGTGGGTAGCCTTTGCCTTCTCTAGGGGATCTTCCCAACCTAGGGATCAAACCCAGGTCTCCCACATTGCAGGCGGATTCTTTACCAGCTGAGCCACAAGGAAAGCCCACCCTTGTCCATGTTTGTTCCTTATGTCTGCATCTCCAATGCTACTCTGCAAACAAGTTCATGAGTACCATCCTTCTAGATTCCATATATATGTGCCAATATACAATATTTTTTTCTGACTTACTTCACTCTATATAATTATCGACCTTATTATCATCCACCTTATTAAGACTGACTCTGATGTGTTCCTTTTTATGCTAAGTACTGAGCGACTTCACTTTCACTTTTCACTTTCATGCATTGGAGAAGGAAATGGCAGCCCACTCCAGTGTTCTTGCCTGGAGAATCTCAGGGACAGCAGAGTCTGGTGGGCTGCCATCTATGGGGTCGCACAGAGTTGGACATGATTGAAGTGACTTAGCAGCAGCGGCAGCAGCAGTATTCTATTATACTATGATGTACCACAGCTTCTTTATCCATTCATTTGTCAATAGATATCTAGGTTGCTTCCTTGTCCTAGCTATTGTAAATGGTGCTGCAATGAACTTTGGGCTATGCATGTCTTTTTCAGTTTTGGTTTCTTCAAGGTATATGCCCAGAAGTGGTATTGCTAGATCATATGTTGTTTTTCCCCTTCATGGATCACTGCCTTATTGTGGTAAAAGGGCTTGCATAACTCAATGAAACTATAAGCCATGCCAGGCAGGTTACCCAAGACAGATGGGTCATAGCAGAGTTCTGACAAAACGTGATCCACTGGAGGAGGGAATGGCAAACCACCCCGGTATACTTGCCATGAGAACTTCATGAACCACAAAAAAGGTCAAAAAGATATGACACCGAAAGATGAGTCCCCCAGTTCTTGGGAAATATGGAGGAGAATCACCAATAGCCCCTGAATGAATGAAGCAGCAGCTGGGCCAAAGCAATTCAAAAGTGTGGATAATGACAAACTGTGGAAAGTTCTTAGACAGATGGGAACACCAGACCAAGACCATCTTACCTGTCTCCTGAGAAACCTGTATGTGGGTCAAGAAGCCACAGTGAGAGCCCTGTATGGAAGACCTGATTGATTCAGTATTGAAAAAGGAATAAGACAGAGCTGTCTGCTGTCACCCTGTTTGTTTAACCTATATGCTGAGCACATCATGAGAAATGCCAAGCTGAATGAGTTACAAGCTACAATCAAAACAGGCGGGAGAAATATCAACAATCTCAGCTATGCAGATGATACCACTCTAATGGCAGAAAGTGAAGAGCTTCTTAAGGGTGAAGAAGGAGCATGAAAGAACTGGCTTAAGATAAATATTAAAAAAAAGAAACCTTAAGATCATGGCATCCACCCCATTACTTCATGGCAAATAGAAGGGGAAAAGCTGGAAGTAGTGACAGATTTCCTCTTTTTGAGCTCCAAAATCACTGTGGACAGTGACTGCAACCATGAAATCAGAAGACGATTACTTCTTGGCAGGGAAGTGAAGACAAACCTAGACAGTATGTTGAAAAGTGGAGACATCACTCTGCCAACAAAGGTCCGTATGGTCAAGGCTGTGTTCTTCCCAGTGGTAACATATGGTTGTTAGAGCTGGACCATAAAGAAGGAGGAATGCCAAAGAATTGATGCCATAGAACTGAGGTGCTGGAGAAGACTCCTGAGAGTCCCTTGGACAGCAAGATCAAACCAGTCCATCTTAAGGGAAATCAACTCTGAAAATTCACTGGAAGGACTGATGCTGAAGCTCCAGTATTTTGGTCACCTGATGTGATCAGCCTACTCATTGGAAAAGTGCCTGATGCTGGGAAAGATTGAGGGCAAAAGGAGAAGAGGGCATCAAAGGATGAGATGGCTGGACAGCATCACTGATGCAATGAACATGAACTTGGGCAAACTCTGGGAGATGGTGGAGGGACAAGGAGTCCTGCAGTCCTTGTTGCAAAGAGTCAGACACAACTGGATGATTGAACAACAACAGCAATGGTGGTTTTACTCCTAGCCGTTATTTGTTTTTTTTTGTTTTTTTGTTTTTTTAATCTCCATACTGTTTTCCATAGTGCTTGGATTAATTTACATTCCCACCAGCAGTGCAAGAGGGTTCCCTTTTCTCCACACCCTCTCCAGCACTTTTTGCTTGTGGATTTTTTTATTATGGCCTTTTAACAGGTGTGAGGTGGTATCTCATTGTAGTTTTGATTTGCATTTCTTCCATCATGGGAAATAGATGGGGAAACAGTGGAAAAAGTGTCAGACTTTATTTTGGGGGGCTCCAAAATCACTGCAGATGGTGACTGCAGCCATGAAATGAAAAGACACTTACTCCTTGGAAGGAAAGTTATGACCAACCTAGATAGTATATTCAAAAGCAGAGACATTACTTTGCCAACAAGGATCCATCTAGTCAATGCTATGGGTTTTCCAGTAGTCATGTATGGATGTGAGAGTTGGACTGTGAAGAAAGCTGAGCA
>SJYQ01013822.1:48948-59863 GCA_006410935.1 Redunca redunca | reverse complement strand
AGTTTGAGCCCTCAGTCCAGAAAACTCTGTGGAGTAAGAAATGGCAACCCACTGCAGTATTCTTGCCTGGAAAATCCCATGGACAGAGGAGCCTTGCAGGCTACAGTCCATGGGGCTGCAGACAGTCAGAGACAACTGAGTGAGCACAGAACAATCTTCTATTACCGGATTAATATTACTTCTCAAGAAGGAGAGGTTAAGGATTTGAAATTGGTGAGGATGTTTCCATGATGCTATAATTCCAGTAAGTTTCAGATCATACAGAAAGAAGATGCTGCACATTTTAAAATCTATTTCTGTATTTTTTCTATTTCAGAAAATTAGAAGTTTATAAGTGGTTTACTTTAAGTGAGGTACAGTAGTAAGAAGAAGATAGGAAAATTTATGTTTCCCTGTTTCTCCATTATGTACTTCAAGAAAAGTCATACAAAATGGTCAACTTTAATGGGATCTTCTCTAAGTAGTAGAAATTATATTTAGAGTAACTTTTTGCATTCAAGTTTTAAATTTGACTACATTTCATTGGATTTAATTATGTGTACAGAGTTTTCTCTTTTTTTTCCTTCCTGGATTACAGATAGGGTATTGTGTGTCTGAATATGAAACAAAATGCAATAAACACAAAGTGTTATCTAAACACAATAATTCTTGTATAATTATCCTTGAACAACTGAACTGTTTTCACTACATAGGTAATGAAGGCTTTATTCAGTGAAAGCCTGATCTGAACTGTAAAATCCATTTATGTATTATATTGCTGGTTAATGTAGAAAAAATAGACCCAGATTTTCCCACTGAGGGACATCTTAGAGAAAACTTCCCATTAGATAAAATGAAACTTGCCCTCCCCATGTGTATGAACTTAGAACCATTCTGACTTAAATGAATACTACAATGAACTATAACAAATACAAACTGACAATCATTTAGACATAAAGCAAATGTCACTGAGGTCAGAAGCTCTGAGAGGAGTGCTTCCAAAATATACTTGATACTTATTTCCATCTTAATTGGAATCCAGGATAAATTTCTATGCAAGAGTAGCTGCTACATCTGATGGTAGCTTCCAGCTGATATCTATCCATTCAGTAGTACAATGTCTCCTGTCCTACCTCCTGACTGACCTGTGTATTTAATGCATAAAGAATCTCCTTTATGGATAAGACAAAATCAAACAATTACAATCTGAGTCTACTATTTTTTAAAAGAGATTTATTACTTTAAACCAAAGAGATAATTGCAACAACAAGGACACAGCATGCAGTGGAATTTTGACTCAGCAGACACCAGGCTCCAGCCAGCACTGATCTCTTTTTAATACTGTTGAACAATTGTCTATGGTCTGCCATCTGCATAACCTTGGGAATAAAGAGGTGGTGGTCTGAATCTAAGATATCATATTGGGTATGTAGTCCTTAACAGACTTGATGGAATCATTGTGATTCCATTATACTTTTTTTCTTTCTTTAGGTCATTTGCCGATATTTTGTAGAATTGGAACAAATTATCCCTAAAGATAGACTCTAGCTACCTGCCATTCTTCAGTAAAATCATGGGACACATTTCTTCCTCTAGTTATTAGCAACTGAGCATGTATGATAGAGGGAGCACATCACATGTTCAGATCTGAATCAAATTCTGGAAAAGTTTATCAGTGCCTCTTCTGAGTGTGGAAGCAGAGAACAAAGTGACGCCCAAATAAATACAGAAGAACTATTCATCACCTTTTTTTTTTAATTTTTATTTTTACTTTATTTTGCTTTACAATACTGTAGTGGTTTTGCCATACATTGACATGAATCCACCACGGGTGTACATGAGTTCCCAATCCTGAACCCCCCCCCACCCACCTCCTACCCCATATCATCTCTCTGGATCTTCCCCATGCACCAGCCCCAAGCATCCTGTATCCTGTGTCGAACATAGACTGGCGATTCGTTTCTTACATGATAGTATTCATCACCTTTAAACTCTCTGAGACATCTCCTTTCTGTCATACTGGGAATTCAGACATTCTAAACAGTTAAAGGAACACCTATCCCATTTGTATATGGATAAGTGTGCATGAACATGTTTTTTCTAAGCAGCTACACTACTAGACCTGCCTTTCCAAAAGACACCACCCTGCCTCCTCTTACCAAAATACACCCTAGAAAAACTGAATGTTTATATTTATTAAATCACCAAACATTGATGAAGTGCTAACTTTTCATCATCCACACTGTTTTAGGCACTTAAGATTATGGTAACAAACAGAACAGACTAACTCTTTTGCTCCCATGGTGCACACATTTCAATAACCTGGGTAGGGTTGTGGTGGGGAGACATAAAATAACTAAAATAAATGAATAAGTGACTGGGATTTTACATTCTGAGGAGTTATCTGGAGGAAACTAAAATAGAAAAGGGGAATAGAGGTATACATAAGCTGTGTTAGGGAAAGCAAATGGGACACTGCCAACTAGGAGATAAAATTAAAGGATATTTAAACTTTTATGAGGTTTAGTTTTCTTTGAGAGAGATGAGAAGTCATTGGAGGATTCTGACCACAGGAGTGTTTTTCTACATTAGGAAAATCAATTTAGCTGCTTTGTTAAAATATGCTACCAAAAAAAATGTGGGGGGAGACAAAAGTTAAGTTTAGATGTGCAGTTGGAAAATTATTGTGATGATTTAAGCCAGAGATCAGGCTGAAATCAAAGTGTTGCCTAGGGAGGATGCACCTAGAGGCTTGATGAGGGATAGCTCTGCTGTTTAGCTCCCTCAAGTTGATGGAAAAATTCAGTATCTAAAGTTGTAAAACTGAAGACCCTGCTCTCCTGCTGGTTGTCAGCCAAGCAACACTTGTAGCTCTGAGAAATCATCAATTACAAACTGATACTTCCATGGGCAGTTGCCATCCATATACTTACCTCTACAAGGATAAAGTCTTGTGCTGCTGCAGCTGCTGACCTTTAACATCCTCTGAAAGAAAGTTGGACTATGAAGAAAGCTGAGCACTGAAGAATTTACACTTTTGAATTGTGGTGTTGGAGAAGACTCTTGAGAGTCCCTTGGACTGCAAGGCAACCCAACCAGTCCATTCTGAAGGAGATCAGCCCTGGGATTTCTTTGGAGGGAATGATGCTGAAGCTGAAACTCCAGTACTTTGGCCACCTCATGCAAAGAGCTGACTCATTGGAAAAGACTCTGATGCTGGGAGGAACTGGGGGCAGGAGGAGAAGGGGACGACAGAGGATGAGATGGCTGGATGGCATCACTGACTCGATGAACATGAATCTGAGTGAACCCCGGGAGTTGGTGATGGACAGGGAGGCCTGGCATGCTGCAATTCATGGGGTAGCAANCAGACACGACTGAGTGACTGAACTGAAAGGATGTTAGTGCAGTTATGTAACAGATGCCTCCTAGTATTACTGGCCCTAAGAACTCAAGTGGCAATGATGTACTACCGATATCATTGTTAATGCGGTAATCTCTGGGCAAGCAAAGCTCACATAGTATGTCTCTGGGTTTCCGATAACATTTGGAAAAGTCTAACAGAAATATCTGAACCTACATTAGGAACATCATTTAAGTCCTTTCCTGTGGAGGATCTGTACCCTTTAAATTGGAAGGCAGTCATGTCTCTCAGTGTCTCTTAGTCTTTAACTTTTCATCTCTTCTACAAAGTAAATTTATGCTTTGCTTGCAAGGATACAGATTTAAAACAACTAAAAATTAAGCTATTGTTTCATCCTGAAAGAAAAAAGCAAAAAGCATTTATGTCAAAGACAATCTTCATCATCATAATCTGTGATTAAAATCAACAGAGTCAAGGTTCATTGGATGATATTGCTAAATAGTTTTGATTTTTATGAAAGACTGCATCAGTCAACATTTTCATTCTTTTATATATTTTCTTCATTTCAGAAGCTTTTTTTTTCATATTATCAGTAGATGCTGCTTTATTACACTATCTAAAGAAGGAGATGGAGAAGACGTGAGAGTCCCTTGGACTGCAAGGAGATCCAACCAGTCCATTCTAAAGGAGATCAATTAGCCTCCAATTAAAAAAATAAATTTAAATTAAACAAAAAAAGGAGATCAGTCCTGGTTGTACTTTGGAAGGACTGATGCTAAAGCTGAAACTCCAATAATTTGGCCACCTCATGCCAAGAGTTGACTCATTGGAAAAGACTCCGATGCTGGGAGGGATTGGGGGCAGGAGGAGAAGGGGACAACAGAGGATGAGATGGCATCACTGACCCAATGGACGTGAATCTGAGTGAACTCCGGGAGTTGGTGATGGACAGGGAGGCCTGGCGTGCTGCAATTCATGGGGTCGCAAAGAGTCAGACACAACAGAGCGACTGAACTAACTGAAAGTAGGAGATGAAATATAAATAATTCCAGGCCAAATGTCTCAATGATAAGCTGTGGATTTTAAAAGGGCCACTCAAACTTTCAAACTCACTGTATATTAATACATAATGGCATACTTTCATGTATACTGTTATATGCTAAGTCACTGCTGATAAGTCGCTTCAGTAGTGTCCGACTCTGTGCGACCCCAGAGACGGCAGCCCACCAGGCTCCCCCATCCCTGTGATTCTCCAGGCAAGAAGACTGGAGTGGGTTGCCATTTCCTTCTCCAATACTGTTATATAGAATACACTTTTCTGGGCACTGGCCTAAAGACATAATAAGTATGACTTAATTTCATGCCATTTAGTACTCAAAATGTTTTTGAGAAATATACTCATTAATCTGATCTTACAGATGCAGAAAGGAGGTACATAGGATTAAGCTACCCTGTAAGCCAATTGATAGCTATTTTATTAGGGATGGAATATATGATCACTACTCCAGTGCATCTCTGGTCACTGACAAAATAAATGGAAAATCAGAAGCACTATACTCAGCCACTCCTGGATTCAAGACTCCTTAGGATCAATACTAAACAGGAGTGAAGACAGGGCATGAAATGCCTAACAGGAAAAGGGGCAAAAGCAAAATTACCCTTACTTCACTTTTTTGAGGAGGAGCATCTCTATATCCCAAACCTTTTCTTAAGCTTCTTGAGAAGTATCTCACTATATGCTGCAAAGAGTTTTTTTTTTTTGTTTTTTTGTTTTTTATGATGGCCTCTGAGAAAATTCAGTGATGGAGATTAGCACATGGCTTTTTTCTTTCCTTTCGTATTCATGATTCATTAGCTACTTTGACCAGACAGTCCCTTGCTGTGACACTACATGTTTCCTTCCAAGAGATAAACTGAAATTATTTTGGCAAATAAATGTGTTAACCCTTCACATTTTATGTTTGTTATTCTACTCAGAATTTTTTTTTATTGTTGTGTACTTATTTATTTACCATCAGTTCAGTTCAGTTCAGTCACTCAGTCATGTTCAACTCTTTGCAACCCCGTGAATCACAGCACACCAGGACTCTGTCCATCACCAACTTCCAGAGTTCACCCAAACTCATCTGCATCAAGTTGGTGACCATCCAGCCATCTCATCCTCTGTTGTCCCCTTCTCCTGCCCGGAATCCCTCCCAGCATCAGGGTCTTTTCCAATACGTCAACTCTTCGAATGAGGTCGTCAAAGTATTGGAGTTTCAGCTTAGCATCAGTCCTTCCAATGAATACCCAGGACTGCGCAATTATGGAAAGTGGTTCAATCTTCTTTGTCCACTTTATGTCTATCCTATGGTTTTCTGGTGTAGGGCAACAGTGAAAATGACTGCCTTATCAACAATTACAATTCAAAGAGGCAGGCTTGTCCACAGGATTTTTATTCTAATCTAGACTCATTATCTTAACCCCCTCTGACCACAAACCAATTTGTAGTCAGAAATGATGGCCGAATGATAGTAGAATCAATAGGAAGTTATAGAGTGCCTTGGAAATTTGCTTCTTGGTGTTTTTTGGCAGGATTCAAATGCAGAAATTTAACAGGAGATACAGAAATGAGTCTAGACTGCTTAACTCTTCCTTTATAAGGGAATAAAGTTATAATTACATTCAGTGCTGCTTACTGGTGACAGTGATAAGAACAAAAACAGTATCTAGTAACAAAGACCAGAGTACTCAGAAACTCCAGTTAACCCAGGCTTGTTGTGCCTTCATAGGACATTGCACTATTCCATGATGATGGATTCCTATTGCCTTTTTTGCTTATGCATCATCAGATATTTCTTTATTTCTCAGCTATCATCCATATTTTGAGATGGGAAAATAAGAGTTCTAATGTGTATTATCTTGAAATTCCAAGGGCATCATTAAATAAAGATTATTTCTAAGACTTTCCTGATATCTCAGTTGGTAAAGAATCTACCTGCAATGCAAGAGACGTCCGTTCGCTTCTTGGGTTCATAAGATCCTCTGGAGAAGGGATAGGTACCCACTCCAGTATTCTTGGGCTTCCCTTGTGACTCATCTGGTAACGAATCTGCCAGCAAATGGGAGACCTGGGTTCAGTCCCTGGGTTGGGAAGATCCCCGGGAGAAGGGAAAGGCTGTTATTAAATAACGATTTTTCTAAAAGCTAAAGTCAGTTGAGAAACATGTAGAGGATGGCATGACAAAGTCTATGGTCTTATTAAGACATATGTTTTGTAATGTAAACCCACCACATCCCAACTAGTTATTTGCAAATAATGGTTTAACTTCAGTGTCAACCTAATTGTATAATACTTTGATAAAGGTAAATTAAAAGTTGTAGGTATACAGACAGAGGCACAGAATATTCCACAATTGATCTTTTTTCTCAGATAAATCTCTCAGGTTTATCATATAAATTGCTTTTTAAAGTATCCCTTTGAGGTCCAAAAGAAAATAATTATATCAATCCTCATTTTTCAGAAGAAAAAAGAAAGATTAAAACTCAGGTTAAAATGTTCACCCAGGATGACTTAAATATTAGACCTGTGAGTAGAACTCATGTGTTCTGATTCCATACCAAGGGCTGATTACACTATACTATAATCACTGATTATACTATACTGTACACTGTTGTTGGTTTACATTACTTTCCAATGGTCTAAATTATCACTATGATAGTATACTCAATAAATCATTAAGACATTCAATAATTACTTACTGACTGTACGCCAGGCACATTTATAGGTTTTGTGTTTACACAAAATGTGAAACAAAATCTGTACCTTACGGAACTAACATTGTTGTGGGGGAGATGGGTAATTAACAAATTAATGTATATACAACAAAATAGCATGAATTTACATATGTTTAGAATAAAAAAAGAATATCACACAAACTGGTTATTATATCGTATATCTTATAAAAACTCCTTCAGCTCATCTTTCCTTCTACCTAAATTCCATTTTGGGGTATTTTTATAGAAAATGTCTTCACACCATTGAATATTGTTAACGATAAATGATTGTTTCTCATGACTGATGTCTCCTTCCTCTTAAAGAATCTTTGTGACTATAAGTTCTGGATTCTTTCTGCCTTTTAACTCTATCTGAGTGGGGGGCTGTTCCCATTGATTTTATTTGTTAAATACACTTAGCATAACTACCCTTTTCTTTTTCTTGGATATGAATGGCCATCAAGATTCATTTTACTGGTCCTTCATGATAAGGCCTTCTAAGACAATCTAGGACTGAGTCTGTTCATGATTCTGACATTCAGCCAGAAAAATTCATCTGGCCAACAGATATAAAGCCAATGGTTCACTGTAATTTTTTAAGATTTTTTTTTAATGTGAACCATTTTTAAAGTCTCTATCAAATCTGCCACAATTCTGTTTCTGTTCCATGTTTTTGGTCCCTTGGCTATGAGGCACATGGGATCCTAGAGTCCCAATCAGGATTAAACCCACACTCCCTGCACTGGAAGGTGAAATCCCAACCATTGGACCTCCAGGAAAGTCCCAACATGGCTCACTTTAGATTTTAGAATGAATGAAGATTTTGTTTTGGTTCTGTACCTGCTATCTACTTTGTTTTATATCTCAACTTGTTCAGAATCCAAGTAGAAAATAAAATGTTATTTGAGGGGTGGACCCTTCAGTATCAATTTACTTATCCTTTTCCTTTTATCCCATACTCTCTTGACCCAATTTCATTAGGGCTTTCACCATTATTAACTCTGCTCTTGTCAAAGTCACTAATACATTCTACAATCCAAAATACATGATTCATTCTAACACATAACCTTAGTCAGTGTCTCTGTTGCATTGAATACAGTTGCTTACCCCCTACATCTTTAAAACACTATCTGATTTCTTGGAAGCCCCATTAACCTGATTTCTTTTTCACCTCACTAAATAATATTTCTCAATATCCATTGCTGATTCTCCTTTTGTACTTTGAGGCTTTGACTTCTCCCTTTTATATAGATTTGTGCTGCAAGTGATGCCATCCAGTTACAAGGTTTTAAGTATCAACTTTATATGTTGGTTACTACAAACTACTATCTTGACACACCCTGGAATTCTAAAATTTAACCCAAATGTTACTTGACATTTCAACTTGTGATTCTACTATGCATCTCAAAAGTAACATGTTGAAATGCTAACTCTTCTCCACACCTACTACTCAAATCTATTAATGATTTTAATGGTTCTAGTTCAGTAAACCTTAGTTTTTATCTCTTTGTATTTACATTATATTAAAAAACTAGAAAGGTTTACTGACTCCACTTTCAGAGTACACCAAACTCTGACTGCTTCTCATCACCTCTACCCCTATATACATATCTTCCAATGAATAGCCATCCCTCATCTTCTATGATTGCTTTATCTGTGGTCTATCCTTGCTCCGTTAGAGGGTATTCTCCACACAACAGCTAGACTTAGTCCTCAGAACTATAATTCCAATTATGCCACTGCTCTCCTCATGGCTTCCATTTGATTCTCTTTATACTCAGAATGTCACAGATCTTGCCATGGTCTGTAAGGTGCCCTGGCAAGCTTTGCCATGTCACCCTGGGGTTACTCTCTGAATACTCTCATTTTTTCCACTGCCTTCCAGCCACACTTACTTCCTCTATCTATGCTTCTTGATTAGCTACATACAACTCACCTCAGGATCTTTGCAAAGGAGAATGTCTCTCCATCCTAAAGTTTATTCTTTCGCTTCACACAAGATCTGCTCAAATGTGACTTCCAAAGAGACACCTGTCTCTCTCCCCCTCCTCCACCTATCTACTGATCAATTAGCATTTTCTACTATAATATAAGATACTTTATGTTTGTTTCTTTTTTCTATATCCAGGTCAAAATGGTTACTGACACACAGTAGGTACATAATTGAATACTTCCTGAATACATAAATCAAAGGAATCTCCAATCCTGTGAACCCATTAAAAGTAAGTGAAATAAAACGATAATACACTAAAAGTGAAAGAGGGTCAACTGATAAAGAATAGGTTACAGAACTAACTCTCAAATTTTAGGGGTTCAAAATATTATATGTACACATAATATCAGGAGATTTTCTGGTTTATTCACAATGGTTTGAATCTCATAACATTTTCTTCCTGTTATAAAGAAAAATACCACACCCTAAACCCGGTCCCACTAATCTCTGTATTGATTGTCTATCAACAATTGAAGAGAGAACCTGGATACACTTATTTAAAACCTGCACTCTATTCAATGTCTGCCAACATTTCTTTTCATCTTATATAAATTCATCTAATTATTAGATATTCCAGTTGAGAACATTTTATGTATGTACTATTTATACGAACACAAACATCAGAGTAAGGTTGGGTTGAAAATACTGTTCTACAGTAATGATGTAACGGTAAAACAACAAAATTCTAATAAAAGCAACAAAATATATGAAAGACACACACACACACACACACACACATCATGCTCTGCCCTGTGATCACCGTGATACTGCTAATAAACAAGATAGTAGAGAATTCTTCTCTTCCTCAATATGATGGTGATATTGCTATCAGGAATGAGTGCCCTGTGGACAGTTCAGTTCAGTTCAGTCGCTCAGTTGTGTCCGACTCCTTGTGACCCCATGAATCGCAGCACACCAGGCCTCCCTGTCCATCACCAACTCCCGGAGTTCACTCAGATTCAGGTCGGTCGAGTCAGTGATGCCATCCAGCCGTCCCCATCCTCTGTCGTCCCCTTCTCCTCCTGCCCCCAATCCCTCCCAGTATCAGAGTCTTTTCCAACGAGTCAGCCCTTCACATGAGGTGGCCAAAGTACTGGAGTTTCAGCTTTAGCATCATTCCTTCTAAAGAAATCCCAGGGCTGATCTCCTTCAGAATGGACTGGTTGGATCTCCAAGGGACTCTCAAGAGTCTTCTCCAACACCATAGTTCGAAAGCATCACTTCTTCAGTGCTCAGCCTTCTTCACAGTCCAACTCTCACATCCATACATGACCACAGGAAAAACCATAGCCTTGACTAGAGTGGACAGTACCTGAGGCCAAACCTGCCTAGATACAAAAAACAGAGAGGGCAGAGAAATGCCTGGAATTAAGGGTATGAAGGGTGCTTGGGCAACATGGCAGATTGACCAGTGATCAACTTTATATGGTAAACCCGTCTGACAGACATGAGGACTGCAAACAGAGGACAGACATGACTCTTTGCTTTTTAAAGTATTTTAGAAATATTTACATAGAGGATGAGCTTAAAGAAAAACATATTTTTGAATGCTTTTGCACTATTGAAACCCACTATTAGTTTATCTGAGATAACGTGCCTTAAATAACATTGGGTCTTATGTTAGTAAATTGGCATACTCGCATATATATTTTAAATGTTTTTTCTTTAATTCTTCATGTGTTTATGGTAAGATTTCCCCCTCATCAAATGTTCCTGATATTCCTGCAAAAATATGTTAGTATTCATCCAGCTTCATACTATTCTTCAAAATTTATGTTCTGATATGCATCTGAAGTTTTATTTGAGAACATTCTATTCTGCTA
>SJYQ01013822.1:0-21076 GCA_006410935.1 Redunca redunca | reverse complement strand
AGTGGTGCTGGGAAGACTGGTCAACCATTTGTAAAAGAATGAAACTAGATCACTTTCTAACACCACACACAAAAATAAACTCAAAATGGATTAAAGATCTAAACATAAGACCAGAAACTATAAAACTCCTAGAGGAAAACATAGGCAAACACACTCTGACATAAATCACAGCAGGATCCTCTATGATCCGCCTCCCAGAATACTGGAAATAAAAGCAAAAATAAATGGGATCTAATTAAAATTAAAAGCTTCTGCACAACAAAGGAAACTATAAGCAAGGTGAAAAGACAGCCTTTGGAATGGGAGAAAATAATCGCAAATGAAGCAACTGACAAACAACTAATCTCAAAAATATACAAGCAACTTATGCAACTCAATTCCAGAAAATTAATGACCCAATCAAAAAATGGTCCAAAGACCTAAATAGACATTTCTCCAAAGACAACATACAGATGGCTAACAAACACATGAAAAGATGCTCAACATCACTCATTATTAAAGAAATGCAAATCAAGACTAGAATGAGGTACCACTTCACACCAGTCAGAATGGCTGCAATCCAAAAGTCTGCAAGCAATAAATGCTGGAGAAGGTGTGGAGAAAAGGGAACACTCTTACACTGTTGGTGGGAATGCAAACTAGTACAGCCACTATGGAGAACAGTGTGGAGATTCCTTTAAAAATTGCAAATAGAACTGCCTTATGACCCAGCAATCCCACTACTGGGCATACACATGGAGGAAACCAGAATAGAAAGAGACACATGTACCCCAATGTTCATCGCAGCACTGATTACAATAGCCAGGACATGGAAACAACCTAGATGTCCATCAGCAGATGAATGGCTAAGAAAGCTGTGGTACATATACACAATGGAGTATTACTCAGCCATTAAAAAGAATACATTTGAATCAGTTCTAAGGAGATGAATGGAACTGGAGCCGATTATACTGAGTGAAGTAAGCCAGAAAGAAAAACACCAATACAGTGTACTAACACATATATATGGAATTTAGAAAGATGGCAATGATGACCCTGTATGCGAGACAGCAAAGGAGACACAGATGTGTAGAGGAGACTTTTGCACTCTGAGGGAGAGGGTGGGATGATTTGGGAGAATGGTATTGAAACATATATACTATCATGTAAGAAATGAATCGCCAGTCTATGTTCGATGCAGGATACAGGATACTTGGGGCTGGTGCATGGGGATGATCCAGAGAGCCGTTATGGGGTGGGAGGTGGGAGGGGGGTTCATGTTTGGGAACTCATGTACACCCATGGTGGATTCATGTCAATGTATGGCAAAACCAATACAGTATTGTAAAGTAAAATAAAGTAAAAGTAAAATAAAGTAAAAGTAAAATTTTTTTAAAAATTAAAAAAAAGAATGTCTTTTCTACTTGCTTAATTGGTCTTGATCTGTTACCTCCTTATGATCATCATTGTTGCTTTTATGTTGAAATCTATCAATTACAGCCATATCTTGGAGAGATAGCAGGTTTGGTTTCAGACCATCCCAGTAAAGTGAATATCATAATAAATCAAGCCATACACCTTAAAAATATACATATCTTCATTAAAAATAATTTATTGCTAAAAAATGGTAGCCGTTATCTGATCCTTCAGTGAATTATAATCTTTTTGCTGGTGGAGGGTCTTGCCTTCATATTGATGGTTGCTGATTAATCAAGGTGGTGATTGCTGAAGATTGGGGTGGATTTCTTAACATAACAGTGAACTTTGCCACCTTGATTGGTTCTTCCCTTCAGGAACAAATTCTCTGTGGCATTCATCTTTATACTTGGCAGAACTTCTTCAAAAGTGGAGTCAAACGTTAAATCCTACTGCTGCTTTATCTAAAAGTTCTTGTAATATTTTAAATCCTTTATTTTAATATCAATAATCACAGCACCTTCACCTGGGGTGGACTCCATCTCAAGAAACCAATTTCTTTGTCCATGCATAAGAACCAACTCCTCATCTGTTTATGTTTTTCAACAAGATGGCAACAATTCATTCACAACTTCAGGCTCCACTTTGAAAACTACTACTTTTTGATATTTCCACCTCATCTGAAGTAATTGCCTTGGTAGAAGACCTGAACACTTCAAAGTCTTCCATAAGAGTTGAAATCAACTTCTTCCACACTCTTGTAAATGTTGATATTTTGACTTCTTTCTATAAATCATGAATGTTCTTCATTTTACTTTTCCCAGATCCATCAGAGGAATTACTGTCGATAACAGCTATGGACAAATGAAATTTCATTTCTTAAAAATAAAACTTGAAAGTCAAAATGACTACTTGATCAATGGGCTTCAGAATGGATGCTATATTAGAGGCATGAAAACAACTAGAATTTTGTTGCACATCCCCATCAGAGCTCCTGGATGACCAGGTACGTAGTCAATGAACAGTAACATTTTGAAGAGAGTTGCTTTTTTTTTTTTTCTTTTTCCCCCTGAGCAGTTGGTCTTAACAAGGGGCTTAAAATATTCAATAAACTGTGTTGTAAACAGATGTTTTGTCATCCTGGCCTTGTTGTTCCATTTACAGAGTGCAGGGGGGCGTAGATTTAGCATAATTTTTTGAGACCTTACGATTTTCACAATGGTAAATGAACCTTGGCTTCCATTTAAAATCACCAGTTGTATTAGCTTCTTACAGGACTGCAAGCCTGTCCTTTGAATTTTGAACCCAGGCATTGACATTTCCTTTCTAGTTATGAAAGTCCTCAATGACATCTTTTTTCAAAAGAAGGCTCTTTTATCTACATTGAAAATCTGTTGTTCAGTGTAGCCATTTTTAGATATTATCATAGCCAGATCTTCTGAGTAACTTGCTGCAGATTCTACCTCAGTACTTGCTACTTGACCTTGTACTTTTATGTTATAGAGATGGCTTCTTTCCTTATACTGAATGAACTACCCGCTAATAGCTTCAAGCTTTTCTTCTGCAGCTTCCTCACTTATTTCAGTTTTCATAGGATTGATGAGAGTTAGAGATTTGCTCTAGACTTAGGCTTTGCCTTTGGAATGTTTTGGCTGGTCTGATCTTCTATCCATATCACTTATATGTTCTTCATATCAGCAGTAAGGTTTTTTTACTTTCTTATTATTTGTGTGCTCACTGGAGCAACACTTCTCATTTCCTTCCTTAACTTTCCCCTTGCCTTCACAATGTATTATTCTGGTTTGCTGCAAGAGACCAAGCTTTGGCCTGTTTGGGTTTTTGACATGCCTTTCTGAGTAAGCTCAATTATTTCTAGCTTTTGATTTAAAGAGAGATGTGTAACTCTGCTTTTCACTTAAACACTTAGTGGCCACTCTGGTTATAAACTGGTCTAGTTTCAAAGAATATGTCTCAAGGAATAAAGAGGCCCAAGGAGAGGGAGAGAGATGAGGGAACAGCTCACTGGTGAACTGTCAGAACACATATAACATGTATTGTTTATGCACTGTCTTATATGGGCAGTGTGTGTTACCCTAAAACAATTACCACTGTAATAACAAAAATCACTGATCAAAGAAATCATAACAAATAATATAATAACAAAAAAGCAGAGATGCCATAAATTTCCCATTTATAAAAAATGCAGTATATTCAAAGAGCAATAAAAAGAACTGTGACTGCATTCTGGAATATGGTATTTACCTCCACACTAAATCAGCACAGTTTCCATCATTCCTCACTTTCTTCCACCAGGCCAAAGATAGTTTTAGAATTTAAACAAAATCTTCTCTTTCTTAATTACACTATTCCCATGACTCCTCCAACAAATTCTTAAACTTCCTTCTTGAATCTATATTTTACAGAGACTTACAAATAGAATTGAAAAAGAAATACATTTATCTGCTGATGGATGCAATCTTTTTCTCTGTCTTCTTGCTCTAACTCTATTCCTATAGTACACCAGAAATGACTGTTCTTGGACTCCTCAGGCTTCCTGGGATTAAATGTTGAAACCAATACTAAAAACCACACTAATCCTGAATACCAATAATAATACTATGCAAAGAACAACAGATGGTGCCTGTTACTTTTCACAATCACCTTACTTGATTTTTATACCTTATTATTACTATATGACACATATAGCACTCATTTTTAGTTTCATTTGTTATTTTGTCATCCTGAAGCATTTTTTCCTTTTGGTCATTCTGGTTTCCTCATGTTAGAATTAATTAAAATTAATCACAAGCTTTTCTCTTGAATCGCCTCTAGAGGTTGTTGTATGTACAGCCTCTCTTCTCATTACTCTTCCCGTATAGCTATTTTTAAAATAGATTGATCAAAATCAGTTCAGTATCACAGGCTTCAGTATTCAAAGACTTTCCTGATATTTTGAAGCTGATTCTAAAGGGAAGGAAAAAAAAGTGTGTCCCTTTTTATTCTTTAAGATTAAGAACTCTTGTGCTATTAGTTTTCTATCATTTTCTGAGAAACCTTATGCAACAAAACAAAATAAATTGACATGCTAGAATAACAAACCATGGAAGGAGAACTGTGGAAGCACTTGACCAGTTATTGTCATGGTAACAGGTTTGGTGACATACTTGCCCTTACCATATACTGTGTTCAGTCTTTTCTTAGGTTATGTCAACTGCCCCACTGTATCTAAAATAAATTGTTTATTGCTAGCTAATTTGGATTGGATTTATGTCACTTACATCTAGGCATTTTTCACGTCTACACACATAACCACAAAAAAATTGGTAACATACTCTAGAAAGTTAAAAATTTCCCTAGATTTTACTTAAGGACCTTAACTTGAGCACATTTCTGCTGGACAAAGTCTTTCCATCTTTCCTTTGTGTATTCACAGTTCATCACTCAGAAGACATTTGTAGTTCAACCCAGCTTCCTTAAAGTTAACAGTGTGTCACCACCCAACTCAATCTGCTGGGATCCAGCCCCAGTGGATCCAGGGAATTCGAAGTGAGGATGGCGTCAGAGTCTGAAGAATTAATTGCTTAATTAAAGATATGGAGGGAGATTAGAAAGAAATAATGTAGTAGGAAAATAAGTGGAGCAAAGAGGCTGAATAACTTGGTTTACGTGGAAAACCAATAAAACTCCAAGACAAGGAATTTGCACCAACTACGTAGGCCACTGGTGCCCACTTAAATATCGGAGGGTGCCACGCCTTGGGCTCCCTCTCGCGTGGGTCTTAGAACCAGGGCAAGTAAGTAGACATAGGGAGCCTCCACTCTCCAGATGGGAATTCAGCCAGAAAATGAAAAAGATGACACGGGGGAAAACAGTCTTTCCAGGAACTTGTCCGTTTCTTTATTTTCCAGGTCCACTTTTACACTTTTAGTTGTACATAAAGATAAATGTGTTCTTAGCATATCTTTGTTCTTACAAGGGTCTTACATTTGTTTTACAATATCTTCTGGTTTGGAGACTGATTAACATTTTATGGTCCCACCTTTCTTTCTATTGATAAAGGTTAATCGATCAGAAAACTTGTTTCCCTTTAAGATCTATTTAGTCTTAAGATTGTGATAAAGTTACATTTTTACATAGCAAAGGACACAATGATTTATAATGAAGAAAGAGGAGTACAGTGATCTATAACGAAAGAGAAAATTCATTAACTTAAAAGTCTAGTATTGCGAACATCAAAACTACTATATTTCTTTTTCTACATTCCAGTTACATCAATTAACATACTCCCAGGTGCCTAAGGATATGGAGGCCTGGCAATAATCATTAACTCAGCAATGAAACCCTTCACCAACATGATTTTTACCTTTAGAAAAACCCTATGCTAACTAAGACTTTCAAAATACTCCAAACTCTCTGTGCTGTTTATGGTTGAGAGGTTGTAAACAATCATGTATGTAGTAGCAAGAGTGTGGATAATCCTGTCACACAAGCTAGTCTGCCAGCAGACAGGTTTTTGGACTGAAACATCCTTGTCACGCCCAGGAGATTTATGAATCAAGGCAAATTGGAAGTGGTCAAACAAGAGATGGCAAGAGTGAACATCGACATTCTAGCAATCAGCTAACTAAAATGGACTGGAATGGGTGAATTTAACTCAGATGACCATTACATCTACTACTGCAGGCAGGAATCCCTCAGAAGAAATGGAGTAGCCATCATGGTCAACAAAAGAGTCCAAAATGCAGTACTTGGATGCAATCTCAAAAATGACAGAATGATCTCTCTTCATCTCCAAGGCAAACCATTCAATATCACAGTTATCCAAGTTTATGCCCCAAACAGTAACACTGAAGAAGCTGAAGTTGAACGGTTCTATGAAGACCTACAAGACCTTTTAGAACTAACACCTAAAAAAGATGTCCTTTTCCTTCTAGGGGACTGGAATGCAAAAGTAGGAAGTCAAGAAACACCTGGAGTAACAGGCAAATTTGGCCTTGGAATACAGAATAAAGCAGGGCAAAGACTAATAGAGTTTTGCCAAGAAAACGCACTGGTCATGGTAAACACCCTCTTCCAACAACACAAGAGAAGATTCTACACATGGACATCACCAGATGGTCAACACTGAAATCAGATTGATTATATTATTTGCAGCCAAAGATGGAAAAGCTATATACAGTCAATAAAAACATGACCAGTAGATGACTGTGGCTCAGAACATGAACTCCTTATTGCCAAATTCAGATTGAAATTGAAGAAAGTAGGGGAAACTGCTAGACCATTCAGGTATGACCTAAGTCAAATCCCTTATGATTATACAATGGAAGTGAGAAATAGATTTAAGGGCATAGATCTGATAGATAGAGTGCCTGATGAACTATGGAATGAGGTCCGTGACATTGTACAGGAGACAGGGTTCAAGACTATCTCCATGGAAAAGAAATGCAAAAAAGCAAAATGGCTGTCTGGGGAGGCCTTACAAATGGCTGTGAAAAGAAGAGAGGCGAAAAGCAAAGGAGAAAAGGAAAGATATAAGCATCTGAATGCAGAATTCCAAAGAATAGCAAGAAGAGAAAAGAAAGCCTTCTTCAGTGATCAAAGCAAAGAAATAGAGGAAAAGAACAGAATGGGAAAGATTAGAGATCTCTTTAAGAAACTTGGAGATACCAAGGGAAAATTTTATGCAAAGATGGGCTCGATAAAGGACAGAAATTGTATGGACCTAACAGAAGCAGTAGATATTAAGAGGACGTGGCAAGTATACACAGAAGAACTGTACAAAAAAGATCTTCATGACCAAGATAATCATGATGGTGTGATCACTCACTTAGAGCCAGACATCCTGGAATGTGAAGTCAAGTGGGCCTTAGAAAGCATCACTATGAACAAAGCTAGTGGAGGTGATGGCATTCCAGTTGAGCTAATTCAAATCCTGAAAGATGATGCTGTGAAAGTGCTGCACTCAATATACCAGCAAATTTGGAAAACTCAGCAGTGGGCACAAGGCTGGAAAAGGTCAGTTTTCATTCCAATCTCAAAGAAAAGCAATGCCAAAGAATGCTTAAACTACCGCACAACTGCATTCATCTCACACACTAGTAAAGTAATGCTCAAAATTCTCCGAGCCAGGCTTCAGTAATATGTGAACCGTGAACTCCCTGATGTTCAAGCTGGTTTTAGAAATGGCAGAGGAACCAGAGATCAAATTGCCAACATGCTCTGGATCATGAAAAAAGCAAGAGAGCTCCAGAAAAACATCTATTTCTGCTTTATTGACTATGCCAAAATCTTTGACTGTGTGGATCACAATAAACTGTGGAAAATTCTGAAGGGATAAGAATACCAGCCCACCTGACCTGCCTGTTGAGAAATCTGTATGCAGGTCAGGAAGCAACAGTTAGAACTGGACATGGAACAACAGACTGGTTCCAAATTGGAAAAGGAGTACATCAAGGCTGTATATTGTCACCTTGCTTATTTAACTTCTATGCAGAGTACATCATGAGAAATGCTGGGCTTGAAGAAACACAAGCTGGAATCAAGATTGCCAGGAGAAATATCCATAACTTTAGATATGCATATGACACCACCCTTATGGCAGAAAGTGAAGAGGAACTAAAAAGCCTCTTGATCAAAGTGAAAGAGGAGAGTGAAAAAGTTGGTTTAAAGCTCAACATTCAGAAAACTAAGATCATGGCATCCAGTCCCATCACTTCATGGAAAATAGATGGAGAAACAGTGAAAACAGTGTCAGACTTCATTTTTTTGGGCTCCAAAAATCACTGTAGATAGTGACTGCAGCCATGAAATTAAAAGATGGTTACTCCTTGGAAGAAAAGTTATCACCAATCTAGATGGCATATTTAAAAGCAGAGACATTACTTTGCTGACTAAGGTTCGTCTAGTCAAGGCTATGGCTTTTCCAGTAGTCATGTATGGATGTGAGAGTTGGACTGTGAAGAAGGCTGAGCACCGAAAAATTGATGCTTTTGAACTGTGGTGTTAGAGACTCTTGAGAGTCCCTTGGACTGCAGGAAGGTCCAACCAGTCCATTCTGAAAGAGATCAGTCCTGGGTATTCTTTGGAAGGAATGATGCTAAAGCTGAAACTCCAGTACTTTGGCTACTCATGGGAAGAGTTGACTCACTGGAAAAGATGGTGATGCTAGGAGGGATTGGAGGCAGGAGAAGGGGACGACCAAGGATGAGATGGCTGGATGGCATCACTGATTCAATGGACGTGAATCTGAGTGAACTCCGGGAGTTGGTGATGGACAGTGAGGCCTGATGTGCTGCAATTCATGGGGTCACAGGGAGTCAGACATGACTGAGTGACTGAAATGAACTGAAGTTAACTCCTTATCGGAGAGAGGTGGTGGGGAATAGCCCCCGGTATAATGTCAGAAGGGTAGGCGAAAAGCACAATGCAGTTCGACAGGCAGACTCTGGTTTTGGGGCAGATGAACGAGCAGATCCAGCGAGGCTCCCTTAAGGCCCGACTCGCCTTTGCCTGTCGGTCCCCTTAACCTCATGACTTTTGCCATGGGCAGGACTCCTCGTGCTGGCTCCCAGCATCAACTGTCACCCTTGACCAGAATTAACTGTGTTATATTCAGTTCTCTAATTCTCTTTATTTTATGATTATTATTTAATATTTGAATGTATAAGAGTATAAAAATTCATTTATGTGATACTGTGAAGATCATTACAGATTTTTGAAAGGCAAATAGAATACTAGATTTCAAGTAATTTTGTGTCCCGATATATAAATACATATTCTTGAGAGTCCTTGACAGCTGTTATCCATCTGTGATTAAATATGGCATTGATTCAGCTTGTTCTATGAATGAATACCTCCAATTGGTGTAGACTGACATACAATGACAGTTTCAACTTTTAACTTCCATAGTCACAGAAAATACTCTTTGGAGTTACTATATTTGTCTGCTAAGGCCACCATAACAAAATGCCACAGACTGAGTGACTTTAACTATAGAAATTTATATTCTCACAGTTTGGAAAGCTGGGAGTCCAACATCAAGGTCTTGGCACATTTGGTTTTCACAGAGGCTTGTCTTCCTGCCCATCTTTGCATGAAATGTTCCCTTGGTATCTCTAATTTTCTTGAAGCGATCTCTAGTCTTTCCCATTCTGTTCTTTTCCTCTATTTCTTTGCATTGATCGCTGAGAAGGCTTTGTTATCTTTTCTTGCTATTCTCTGGAACTCTGCATTCAGATGCTTATATCTTTCCTTTTCTCCTTTGCTTTTCACCTCTCTTCTTTTCACAGCCATTTGTAAGGCCTCCCCAGACAGCCATTTTGCTTTTTTTGCATTTCTTTTCCATGGGGATGGTCTTGAACCCTGTCTCCTGTACAATGTCATGAACCTCATTCCATAGTTCATCAGGCACTCTATCTGTCAGATCTATGTCCTTAAATCTATTTCTCACTTCCACTGTATAATCATAAGGGATTTGAGTTAGATCATACCTGAATGGTCTAGCAGTTTTCCCTACTTTTTGCAATTTGAGTCTGACTTTGGTAATAAGGAGTTCATGATCTGAGCCACAGTCAGCTCCTGGTCTTGTTTTTGAGGACTGTATAGAGCTTCCTGTGTTCATGTATGGATGTGAGAGTTGGACTGTGAAGAAGGCTGAGCACTGAAGAATTGATGCTTTTGAACTGTGGTGTTGGAGAAGACTCTTGAGAGTCCCTTGGACTGCAAGGAGATCCAACCAGTCCATTCTGAAGGAGATCAGCCCTGGGATTTCTTTGGAAGGAATGATGCTAAAGCTGAAGCTCCAGTATTTTGGCCACCTCATGTGAAGAGTTGACTCATTGGAAAAGACTGATGCTGGGAGGGATTGGGGGCAGGAGGAGAAGGGGACGACAGAGGATGAGATGGCTTGATGGCATCACTGATTCGATGGACGTGAATCTGAGTGAACTCCGGGAGTTGGTGATGGACAGTGAGGCCTGACGTGCTGCGATTCATGGGGTCGCAAAGAGTCAGGCACGATTGAGTGATTGAACTGAACTGAACTGTCTTCCTGCCTTACAGATGGCTGCCTTACTTCTGTGTCCTTTTATGGTCTTCTTTGTTGGCTATGTACACTCTTACTTTGGTTTTTTTTATTGTTTGTTTGTTTTCTCTTCTTAGAAGGACACCAGTCATACAGGTGAAGGACAGGGAAGCCTGGTGTGCTGAAGTCCTTGGCGTTGCAAGAGTTGAAATGACTGACTGACCAACTGACTGACCGACTCAACAACTCATACTACATTAGGGTCCCACCCTTATACTCTCATTTTACTCTAATTACCCCCTGAAAGACCGTATTCTTCTGTCATCTGGAGGTCAGGACATCAACATATACATATGGTAGGATACTTCTCTTTATATTTCTTACTGCTCACACAGTTAAGAAGACATATTGAAAGTTTAAATTTAATCAGTGATCCTGAAAAACTTTCACATGGCATATGGTTTATATATATTACCTTTGTCTTTTAATTCAATCTGTTACTGACAGTGAATCACTTCATGCTCTGCATAATTTACAAATATTTCAATAAGAACTAATCAGTTCAGTTCAGTTCAGTTCAGTCACTCAGTCGTGTCCGAATCTGCCACCCCATGATTTGCAGCACGCCAGGTCTCCCTGTCCATTATCCAACTCCTGGAGTTCACTCAAACTCACATCTATCGAGTCTGTGATGCCATCAAGCCATATCATCTTCTATCTTCCCCTTCTCCTCCCACCCTCAATCCCTCCAAGCATCAGAGTCTTTTCCAGTGAGTCAACTCTTTGCATGAGGTAGCCAAACTATTGGAGTTTCAGCTTCAGCATCAGTCCTTCCAAAGAATACCCAGGACTGATCTCTTTTAGAATGGACTGGTTGGATCTCCTTGCAGTCCAAGGGACTCTCAGGAATATTCTCCAAACCCACAGTTCAATAGAGAATGATTATTTCACTTATCACTTTTGTCATATTTCCTTAAGAAGGAAATATGTGAAAAAAATATTTTCTTCCAATATGGATTGGAAGCACAGTCTATTTCCTACTAAAAGGTACTCATTTTATGTAGAATAACCAAAATGAGGTAGGAGAGTAGTTTCTCTGAAGAGTCACTAAAATTTTTAATAACCAAAAAGTACTCAGTGCACAAAGTACAACTGTTTAAATTTCCATTGAAATAATTTTGCTTATAAATAATACCGTGTTTGACATCAAATATAAATGTGAATTTTATTCTAAATGACAGTGACTGTATGCAGCTTTTCAACCATATGAATTGTATTAGATGTGAATACACTAGCATGGCCAATTTAATGGCATATGGTAAGAATAATATTTCTTTCATTTTTAACTGGAATTTTTATCATAACTAACTTTAATTTCATGATAATCTGAGTTCATCTGAATATAACAGCAATGATCTCTTGACATTCATTCAATAGTGATTAGTTGATTTTGTATATATATTGTGGAAGTTCTTATTAGGATGAAATAAAAACTTTAAGGTTAACTATTTTAACGTAATTGATAAGGTGATTATAATGCCTCACTGTCTATAATATTTATAATGCTTAAAAGGATAACAATAAACTGTGGAAAATTCTGAAAGAGATGGGAATACCAGACCACCTGACCTGCCTCTTGAGAAACCTGTGTGCAGGTCAGGAAGCAGCAGTTAGAACTGGACATGGAACAACAGACTGGTTCCAAATAGGAAAAGGAGTACATCAAGGCTGTATATTGTCACCCTGCTTATTTAATTTATATGCACAGTACATTATGAGAAACGCTGGGCTGGAAGAAACACAAGCTGGAATCAAGATGGCAGTGAGAAATCGCAGTAACCTCAGATATGCAGATGACACCACCCTTATGGCAGAAAGTGAAGAAGAACTAAAAAGCTTCTTGATGAAAGTAAAAGAGGAAAGTGAAAAAGTTGGCTTAAAGCTCAACATTCAGAAAATGAAGATCATGGCATTCGGTCTCATCACTTCATGGGAAATAGATGGGGAAACAGTGGAAACAGTGGCTGACTTTATTTTTGGGGGCTCCAAAATCACTGCAGATGGTGACTGCAGCCATGAAATTGAAAGATGCTTACTCCTTTGAAGAAATGTTATGACCAACCCAGATAGCATATTAAAAAGCACAGACATTACTTTGTCAACAAAGGTCCGTCTAGTCAAGGCATGGATGGGAGAGTTGGATTATAAAGAAAGCTGAGTGCCGAAGAATTGATGCTTTTGAACTGTGGTGTTGGAGAAGACTCTTGAGAGTCCCTTGGACTGCAAGGAGATCCAACCAGTCCATTCTGAAGGAGATCAGCCCTGGGATTTCTTTGGAAAGAATGATGCTAAAGCTGAAATTCCAATACTTGGCCACCTGATGTGAAGAGATGACTCATTGGAAAAACTCTGATGCTGGGAAAGATTGATGGCAGGAGGAGAAGGGGACGACAGTGGATCAGATGGTTGGATGGCATCATTGACTCAATGGACATGAGTTTGGGTGAACTCCTAGAGTTAGTGATGGACAGGGAGGCCTGGCGTGCTGTGGTTCATGGGGTTGCAAAGAGTCAGACATGACTGAGCAACAGAACTGAACTGAATACTTAAAATGAACCCACAATTTAGTAGCCATTGTCACTACTTTATACCTTAATAACATTAGTAGTTTCTACTTGACTGATGTCTGTTCAAAGACAGAAAATTATGAATAGAAAATTTATTGAAGGGTACCCCTTGTACCATCTAAGAATCCCGAAAAGGCAAGAAAATCAAAACATTAATTTAGATAGAAAAGAACAGTCATACAGAAACAAATAAATAGAAATTATCTAAATTTTAAAAAGTGATATATATTTACTAGGTGAAAATTTCAGGAAAGCAGTACCTTCTGTAGTTCATGTGAATTACTTATTGCTGTATATTTTCTTTTCTATAATAACTTTTCACTCTTTAGGTAAAAATAATTTTTTGTTTACTATTTAGGAAAAGTTGAATATTATAAATAGGGTGATAGACAACATGAGATTTTTCACTTAAATTACAAATTAGAAGATTAGGTATTAAGCTTAATTAAATTATACTACAAAGCTATAGTAGTGAAAGCATAGCAGTAATGGCACAAACACAGACACACAGATCAGTGGAACAGACTAGAGAGCCTAGAAATAAACCCACACACATAATCAATTAATCTACAACAAAGGAAGAAATAATATACAATGAAGAAAAGACAGTCTCTTCAGTAAGTTGTGCTGGCAAAACTGGTAAGCTACATATAAAAAATAAGACAATATAAATCAGAATATTCTCTAATACCATATACAAAAGCAAACTCAGTTTAGTTCAGTTTAGGCACTCAATCATTTCCAACTCTTTGCGACCCTATAGACTGTACCACGCCAGGCCTCCCAGTCCATCAAATCCCAGAGTTAACTAAACTCATGTCCATTGAATCAGAGATGCCATCCAATCATCCTCATCCTATGTTGTCCCCTTCTCCTCATGTCTTCAATCTTTCCCAGCATCATGGTCTTTTCCAATGAGTTGGTTCTTCGCATCAGGTGGCCAAAGTATTGGAATTTCAGCTTCAACATCAGTTCTTCCAATGAATATTCAGAACTTATTTCCTTTAGGATGGACTGGTTGGATCTCCAAGCAGTTCAAAGGACTCTCAAGAGTCTCCTCCAACACCACAGTTCAAAAGCATCAATTCCTTGGCACTCAGCTCTCTCTCTATAGTCTAAGTCTCACATCATACATGACTATTGGAAAAACCATAGCCTTTACTAGATGGACTTTGTTGGAAAAGTAATGTCTCCTGTTTTTAATATGGTGTCTAGGTTGGTCATAACTTTTCTTAAAAGGAGCAAATGTATTTTAATTTCATGGCTGCAGTCAACATCTGCAGTTATTTTAGAGCCCCACTATAGTCTGCCACTGTTTTCATTGATTTTCCATCTATTTCCCATGAAGTAAAGGAACCAGATCCCATGATCTTAGTTTCCTGAATGTTGAGATTTAAGCCAACTTTTTCACTCTCCTCTTTCACTTTCTTCAAGGGGCTCTTTAGTTCTTCTTTTCTTTCTGCCATAAGGGTGGTGTCATCTGCATACCTGAGGTTATTGAAATTTCTCCCAGCAATCTTGATTCCATCTTGTGCTTCATCCAGTCCAGCATTTTTTATGATGTATTCTGCATATAAGTTAAATAAATAGGGTGACAATATACAGCCTTGACATACTCTTTTCTAGATTTGGAACCAGTCTGTTGTTCCATGTTCAGTTCTAACTGTTGCTTCCAGACCTGCATTCAGATTTCTCAAGCGGTAGATCAGGTGCTCTGGTATTCCCATCTCTTGAATCATTTTCCACAGTATGTTGTGATACACACAGTCAAAAGCTTTGGCATAGTCAATAAAGCAGAAGTAGATGTTTTCTGGAACTCTTTTGCTTTTTCAATGATCCAGTGGATGTAGGCAATTTGATCTCTGGTTCTTTTGCCTTTTCTAAATCCAGCTTGAACATCTGGAAGTTCACTTTTCATGTACTGTTGAAACCTGGCTTGGAGAATTTTGAGCATTACTTTACTAGCAGGTGAGATGAGTGCAATTGTGCATTAGTTTGAGCATTCTTTGGCATTGCCTTTCTTTGGGATTGGAATGAAAACTGACCTTTTCAGTCCTGTGGTCACTGCTGCATTTTCCAAATTTGTTAGCATATTGGGGGCAGCATGTCACAGCATCATCTTTTAAGATTTGAACTAGCTCAACTGGAATTCCATCACCTCCACTAGATTGGTTTGTAGTGATGCTTCCTAAGGCCCACTTGACTTCTCATTCCAGGATGTCTGGCTTTAGGTGAGTGATCACATCATGATTATTTGGGTTATGAATATTTTTTATATAATTCTTCTGTGTATTCATGCTACTTCTTCTTAAAATCTTCTGCTTCTGTTAGATCCGTACCATTTCTGTCCTTTATTTTTCTCATCTTTGCATGAAATGTTTCCTTGATATCTCTAATTTTCTTGAAGAGATCTCTAGTCTTTCCCATTGTATTGGTTTCCTCTATTTCTTTGCATTGATCACTGAGGAAGGCTTTCTTATCTCTCCTTGCTATTTTTTGGAACTCTACATTCAAATGGGTATATCTTTCCTTCCCCCCTTTGTTTTTGCTTCTCTTCTTTTCACAGCTATTTGTAAGGCCTCCTCAGAGAGTCATTTTGCTGTTTTGAATTTCTTTTTCTTGAGGGTGATCTTGGTCCCTGTCTCCTGTACAATGTGACAAACCTCCGTCCATAGTTCATCAGGCACTCTGTCTGTCAAACTCAAAGTGGATTAAAGACCTAATGTGCCTGCTGCATGCTATTTGCTTCAGTCATTTCCAACTCTTTGTTACTCTGTGGACTTTAGCCTGCCAGGCTCCTTTGTCCAAAGGATTCTCCTGCCAAGAGTACTGGGGTGGGTTGCCATACCCTCCCTCGGGGGATCTTCCCAAACCAAGGATCAAACCCATGTCTCTTACATATCCAGCTCTGGCAGGTGAGTTCTTTATCAGATGGGTTTTTTTATGACTAGTGCCACCTGGGAAGCCCAAAGACCTATGTGGAAGATCAGAAACAGTAAAACCAAAGGAAAACACATGCAGAATGCTCTTTGACAAAAACTGCGGCAGTATTTTTTGTATCTGTCTCTTAAAGCAAAAAGGTGAAAATAAACCAATGGGACCTAATTAAATTTAAAAGTTTTGCACACCAAAGGAGACCACTGATAAAACAAAAATACAACCCACTGAAAGGGAAAAAGTATTTGCAAGTGATATGATTGATAAGATGTTAATGCCCCAAATAAATAAACAGCTCATATAATAACATCCAAAAGAAAAAACAAATAATCTAATTTTTAAAAAGAGGCAGAAAACATGAACAGACATTTTTACAAAGAGGACATGCAGATAGCCAAAATGCACGGGATGATGCTCAGCATTACTAAGCATTAATGCAATGCAAATCAAAACCTAAGGAGATGTCAACTAACCCCTGTAAGAATGGCTATCATCAAAAAAAGAACACAAATAAGAAATACTGGAGAGGATGTGGAGGGGTAATACAGGGTTGGGAATTTAGAAGTATTTTCTGTATAAAATAAACTAAAAGGATCAATTGTGCAAACATGCTTTCCATTTTTTATAATAATTTTTAATAAACAAATAAATGAATCTGTTATTTGCATAGCATAAATATTTTTATGCAGTGTGTTCAGGTTATGTACTGATAAAAGGTCCAACACATTTATGAAATACAAGTTTTAGAAAAGCATATTTCTTTTCCAAATAAGAAATATGCATGTGGTATTTTAAATTAAATGAATAATGAACATGATTAGTGACTGTATTTAAGTAGTTTCTCTACAAATTTCCAGTTTTCTTTCTTAAGTGTTAAGCTCACTGATGTTTATCCTTAATATGACATTTACTACTCTTCTATGAAAATTCATAAAGTGACTAGTTTTTATCTTAAATAAATACTGATTAAAAAATACATTACCTCAAGTGAATTGAATCACAATATAGATTTTTATTTTACTATGTAGTAATCTGAACTCGTCCTACAACACTAACTTCAAAATAAATGGAAGAAAAACTCAGATAAGTAGTTTGCCTGTAAAATGTAAATTCTGAATATATTTACACCCAATAGGTTAAGAGCATTAGATAGTTTTAGAAAGCATCTAAAAATTTACATTTAAAATATTATATACATACATATACTATGTGTTTATATATATGTACATATGTATATGTATCATGTGTACTAATGTCTACTTTTCAATAAAGCCTCAAAAGCAAGACTCTTGAGAGAAAGAAGCAAAAATAAGTTTTTAAACATATTTTTCATTATTCTTAGTGTCATTTAAAAGGTTTATTTTGGTAAAGATTTACTTTTCCTTTTTCCTTGAATTTTCAAGGATGATGTGGGCTCTAAAAGATGATTGTAAATGGGATTCTAATAGGAACATTAATTTTTAATATCTTAAAATAGCAATGGAATATTTATCTAAGTTAACTGATGTGTTCAAACTTGTCTTTAAGTGCATGCACAAATCTAAGCAGATAATCACTGTTTTAAATAAAATTAGCTTTTCTTAATAAAAGACTAGAGTTAATGGAAGAGTAAAAAGTACTTTGTATTTTTGAAATGCATTATTTTTCCTTGAGTCAAGCATTGCTTTTTGTAAATAGAATCCCTTGAGAGTCAATAATAGAATGAATAATAGTCATTAGTATCAGCCTGCATTTGTATGTGGTGACACATTTTTCATGTCACTGGTAATCTGCTAGTATTTTGCAACACAATGAAAACCTATTTGGTTAGAAAATTACAGAGGCATAGAAAAGTAGATTATCATCTTTCTGGGCAGCCTTATTTATAAGGCAATTCCTTTAGCAGTATTTCTCATTTGATTAGTTTAATGGAGGAGTAGAAGTATAAATATTTAAGTACATTATGAAAACAAGATGGTAGTTAATTATTGGTAAGGCTTTTATTTTTATGATTAACTTCTCCTAAAAGGGGATCATTAACAGAATAATATTTGAAGGATACAGAGACTCAGGTTAATAGCATAAGGTACTTTCTACTCTATCAAGTGAAAGTAAATCAAAAGTGTGTTGCTGTATAAAGAAACCATACATAGAAGTCAGTCAAGCTATCTTCCCTCATTAACCTAGGAACTCTGAGTGAAAACAGAGTCTAGTTTATGGAATATGAGCAATTCTGAAACACTGTGCAAATCAGAAACATAAATATTTTTGAAGAAATATTGCATATTAATATTCAAATAACTTGCACAGTTGCAATAAATCAGGACTCTTGCTGTAGTTAATATGTACCATCTAATTTGCTCTTCACACTGATCTTATGCACATCTTCGGTCTGTTGGAATAATTGTGTGAGAAAAATCTCAGAAGGGTTACAGTTACAGGGAGATTTCTGAGAGCTAGCTGGGTGTCTTTTTTAATCATGTGAGGATTAGAACTTCCACATCTTCAACAGAAAGGTGTCCATAATTTTACTTGGGTACAACTCTATAAAATGAGATATAAATGTGAACAGAAGGCAGGATAGCTTTTAATAAATCAGAATGAAGTGGGCTTGCAATCAAGAAATGGTAGTCTTATTCCCTTAGCCAGTTTGGTGTTTTCTATGGGCATGTTTCATAGGTACAAAACACTTTTATTGTTTTAAAGATCAGGAAAATGAGATAGCTGTGTCTTTTGATACAAGTGGAAACGTACTTTTTAGCATTCTGTTGCATTACTTTTGCAAAATTCTATAATGTGTTGTAAAATCACTCTTTCTTATTCAAGTGGGAAAAATAAATAATATAGATGAAACATCGAGACTTTTATACACCATGCAAATAGCATTACACATCATCTCAGCAGCTATAGAATTGGTGGGGGGGATAGATAATTGTAATCTTCAAAATTTAGTTTTGACTTTTGTCAAACCAGAAATTCTTCAAAGATCTAGATTTCATTTATTTTTGAATTGAATATTTCCACCAATAATTGACTTTATGGGTGTAGCAAGATGGAGCTCTTTGTGTGTGTGTGTGTGTGTGTGTGTGTGTGTGTGTGTGTGTGTGTGTAGAGCAGCCTCACAACATTGACTATAGGAATTAAAACTTCTTTAATGAAGGAATGAGACAATAATGGACATTGTATCTACTAGTTTCTAGAACAAGCAATGAACTGAAAGGCTCTTTAGAAACTTCCAACGAAGTTACATTTGGGGCTTTTATTCCTTCCTACTTTAAAGCATGCCTATTTAGAGTGGGAGAGGAAAGAGAAAGATACAGTTTATCAGAGAGCAAGCCAAAAGTAAGGTAAAGCTTTAAAACTACTGGATGGAGAAAACCATCAAACACAAGTAAACATTAATCAACAAACAATTGAGTACTGATATGCCTTTGACTGTGTGGATCACAACAAACTATGGAAAATTCTTAAAGAGATGGGAATACAAGACCACCTGACCTGCCTCCTGAGAAATATGTATGCAGGTCAAGGAGCAACAATTAGAACTGGACACTGAACAACAGATTGCTTCCAATTAGGGAAAGGAGGACATCAAGGGTGTATATTGTCACCTTGCTTATTTAACTTATATGCAGAGTACATCATGTGAAATGCCAGGCTGGATGAAGCACAAGATAGAATCAAGATTGCTGGGAGAAATATCAATAACTTCAGATACAAGGATGACACTACCCTTATGGTAGAAAGTAAAGAACTAAAGAACCTCTTGATCAATGTGAAAGAGGAGAGTGAAAAATTTGGCTAAAAGCTCAACATTCAGAATACTAAGATCAT
The DNA here is from genome assembly GCA_006410935.1 of Redunca redunca. Classification (NCBI taxonomy): domain Eukaryota; kingdom Metazoa; phylum Chordata; class Mammalia; order Artiodactyla; family Bovidae; genus Redunca; species Redunca redunca. The sequence goes on along the minus strand of SJYQ01013822.1, from coordinate 1,282 downwards.
GGTATCTGGTCCCATTACTTCATGGCAAATAGATGTGAAAATAATGGAAACAGTGAGAGACTTTATTTGTTTGTGCTTCAAAATCACCCCAAATGGTGACTGTAGCCATGAAATTAAAAGACACTTACTACTTGGAAGAAACGTTATGACCAGCCTAGACAACATATTAAAAATAGAGACATCACTTTGTCAACAAAGGTCCATCTACTCAAGGCTGTGGTTTTGCCAGTGGTCATGTATGGATGTGAGAGTTGGACTATAAAGAAAGCTAAGCACACAAGAATTGACGCTTTTGAACTGTGTTGTTGGAGAGGACTCTTGAGAGTCCCTTGGACTGCAAGGAGATCCAACCAGTCCATCCTAAAGGAAATCAGTTTTGAATATTCATCGGAAAGACTGATGTTGAAGCTGAAATTCCAATACTTTCACCACCTGATGTGAAGAGCTGGCTCATTGTAAAAGACCCTGCTGCTGGGAAGGATTGAAGGTGGGAGGAGAAAGGGATGACAGTGGATGAGATGATTGGATGGCATCACCAACTCGATAGACATGAGTTTGAGTAAGCTCCAGGAATTGGTGATGGACAGGGAAGGCTGGCGTGCTCCAGTCCATGAAGTTTCAAAGAATCAGACATGACTGAACAACTGAAATGAATTGCACTTCTATGAGTTTATCTACAAGTCAAACAATATTGCAAAAACTGGAGAAATACAGGTTGTTGGATAGATGCACAGCAGTAAGCAAAAATTCTGGTTTCTATGTTTACTTGAGGTTTTGCACAACAAAGGAAACTATAAGCATGGTGAAAAGACAGCCTTCAGAATGTGAGAAAACAATAGCAATGAAGCAACTGACAAAGAATTATTCTCAAAAATATACAAGCAGCTCATGCAGCTCATTTCCAGAAAAAATAAATGACCCAATAAAAAAATGGGCCAAAGAACTAAACAGGCATTTCTCCAAAGAAGTCATACAGGTGGTTAGCAAATATATGAAAATACACTCAACATCATTCATTATCAGAGAAATGCAAATTAAAACCACAATGAGATATCATCTCATGCTGGTTAGAAGTCTGCTATCAAACAGTCTACAAACAATAAATGCTATATTGGTGTTTTTCTTTCTGGCTTACTTCACTCTGTATAAAAGGTTCCAGTTTCATCCACCTCATTAGAATTGATTCAAATGTATTCTTTTTAATGGCTGAGTAATACTCCATTGTAATAAATTTATATTAAAAAAAACAATAAATGCTGGAGAGGGTGTAGAGAAAAAGGAG
>SJYQ01013821.1:0-10909 GCA_006410935.1 Redunca redunca | reverse complement strand
AACGGGACTGCAGGAGGTGCAAAAGCAAATGGGCTGAGGTGTGTCTCATCTGACAAACCCTCAACACATCTAGAAGTTGGTAACACCGGTCTGTGCTTCTGCTCTTTTAAGATTTAAATAGAAGAGAAACCACCACTGCTTCACGAACCCGACACAAAAGACTGTTCTTTATTCTGGACTTGTTTTCTCGATATCTCAGCATGCGGGGGTGGTAAGTGGGGATGAAGAGAGTACCTGCTTCGTAGGCTGTTTTCAGCCACTCACTCCTCCTCTCACCCACCCACCCCTGCATCCAGCCGAGCACTCATCCACTCACTCAGCAGTTCCTGTGAGTGGGCACTCTGTGCCTGGCTCTGCTCAAGTGCTGAAGAGACAACAGTGGACAAGATGGCCAAGGTCCCTGTCTCAAGACCTCATATTCTCATGGGGGAAGACAGACAGTAAACAAATCAAGCATCACAACATGAATAAAATCAGTGTAGAGAGCATGATGTGGAGAGCGGGGGGCACTCAGCAGAGAAAGCCCATTATGAGTTGAATTTTGTCCCCCCAAATAGGTTACAGGGCTTCCCTTGTGGTTCAGCTGGTAAAGAATCTGCGTGCAATGCAGGAGACCTGGGATCGCTCCCTGGGTTGGGAAGATCCCCTGGATAAGGCAAAGGCTTCCCACTCTAGTATTCTGCCCTGGAGAATTCCATGGACTGTATAGTCCATGGGGTTGCAAAGATTGGACGCGACCGAGCGACTTTCACTTTCACAAATAGGTCACATGGAAGGCCTAACCCTCAGTACCGTCGAATGTGACCTTATCTGGGAACAGGGTCCTTGCAGATGTAATTCGTTAAATGGACATCATACAGGAGTAAGGTGGGCCCCTAACCCCACATGACTGGCATCATTTTAAAAAGGAGAAATCTGGGTGCTGACACACGAGGGAGAACGTCACGTGAAGATGAAGGCGGAGATCAGGGTGCTGCACCTACCAGCGTAGGACACCGAAGATCACCAGCCACGTGGAAGTGAGGAGAGGGGCCTGGGACAGACCCTTGCTCACAGCCTCAGAAGGAACCAACCCCACTGACACTCTGGTCTCGATTCCCAGCCTCCAGAGCTGGGAGACAATACGTTTGTTGTATAAGCCGCACAGTCCTGAATTCATTTCAGCAGCCAAGGGAACTCACTCATGCGAGGCCTGAGGACCCACCATCTGAGCGGAGACCCGACCAAGGACAAGGAACGGGGAAAGCCAGGTGGGGCCCCCAGCACAGACTGCGTTCAGTGGGTCCCAGGGAAGGGTGACAAGGACATGGGGCAGGTTGTGCAGAGCCTCCAAGGGCAGGAAGGAGTTGGGAAGATGTCCCCTGGGGGAGGGGAAGCCCCTGGAGGGCGCTGGGCAGGGAGTCAGGTCTCAGATCTCTCTGAAGATACCACTCTGGACGTTAAGATGTATGAGGCATCAGTGCCCCGCCTCATACATGTTCTAAGCACTTAATAGGCCCAGTTGTCATTTCTATGGCCTCACCGAATAGCTGGCTTAAGAAAGAACTTCCAAAACCAGGATGCTCTGAAGAGGGCAGCTCAGGAGCCTGGCGCTGACTGGCCAGGTGACACGGGCCATCACTCTCCTTGTCTGTAACCTGGGGGCCCTGTCTTTATTTTTTTAAGTTTTTTTTTTTTTTTAACTTTTTACTTTGTATTGAGGTATGGCTCATTAACAAACAGTGTTGTGAGAGTTTCAGGTGATCAGCAAAGGGACTCAGCTGTATATATGCATGTATCCATTGTCCCCCAAACTCCCCTCCCATCCAGGCTGCTGCATAACAGGGAGCAAAGTTCACGTGCTACACAATAGGACCTTGTTGGTTATCCTTTTTAAATATAGCAGTGTGTACATCCACCCCAAGCTCCCTGACTATCCCTTCCTCCCATCCTTCCCCCTCAGCAACCATGAGTTCATTCTGTGAGTTTCTTTCTGTTTTGTAAATAAGTTCACTTGTNCACTTGTATCATTTTAAAGATTTCTGTGTTGTATTTTTTTTTAATGTGGACTATTTTTTAAGTCTTTATTGAATTTGTTACAATGCTGCTTCTGTTTTCAGTTCTGCTTTTTTGGCCAGGAGGCATGTGGGATCTTAACTCCCAGACCAAGAATTGAACCCACACCTCCTGCATTGGAAGGCGAAGTCTTAACCACTGGCCACCAGGGAAGCCCCAGGGCCCTGTCTTTAATATGAGACCCCCCAATATGAGACCCTCAGGTGGGCATCTGCCGTCTGTGGGGTCGCACAGAGTTGGACACGACTGAATCGACTTAGCAGCAGCAGCAGCAGCAGCAGGTGGGCATCTAGGGCTGGTGGGACGAGACTGGCTGCCCATCCCAGCTGGGATCCCCAAGCCAGGCGCCCTCCCTCCCTGCACAGCCCTGGCTCCCGGCCCTGGAGGGTTTTTTCCCTGCTGACAACAGAAAACACATCTCAGTGTTGCTTTTATCTCCACGTTCCTCCCGGAATGACAACTGGAAGCCGAGTCACAAGTGGCTAAGAATTCTCCAGGCCAAAAATACATCTTCTTTGTGCATCCTTCTTAACAATAAGGAAGGAAAACTTTGAGTCAAACTTCTGCAAAGCCTGCAAAGATTATTTTTCAAGCCCTGAAGCAGTTCCCTTTCTACAGTCATTTATTTCCAGCCCAGAGAGCATTCCTATCCCTTGAGGCAGTTTCCAAACTGGTATTTGATATAATGTTAATGAAGGAGTTTTTTAAAAAAATTAAACACATCCCATTTAAAAGAAAAGTTCAGTATTCCAAATTGCTTGAAAAGGAACTGGGTTATGTCAAGCCAAACTGGAGTCTTCGGTGCAGGGCTCAGGTATTTTTAAATGCTTCTGTGGGGACTTCCCTGCTGGTCTGGTGGCTAAGACACTGCGCTCCCACGGCAGGAGCCCAGGGTTCGATCCCTGGTCAGGGAACTAGACCCCGAATGCAGCAACGAAGACCAGGCGCAACTACGTACATACATACATGTATACATAAAACACTCATGTGCACGGGTGAGGGACAAAGGGAGGCGCCAGCGCTGGAACCCTTCCTGAACTGGCTTGGAGAGCTCTGAGAATAATGCCAGGTCACAGAAATGTAGAAACTTGATCAAACCACCACGGGACATCCTAACCAACACGTCCACCCGCCCCCTCTGTGCGATGGAAAGAAGTCCCCAAGGGCCACGTGTGCAGGGCAGCTTGATGCACCTGTGATGAGCAGTGTCCCGAGGGGCACGTGGTGACCTTGATGGGGAGACTGCAATGCAGTTACTCCATGGCTCTGAGCACTGTTTTTAAGCTCGGGTCAACGAGTGACAGCGGTGGGTGACAGGGCAGTTCGCGCAGCCTGCAAAGCCAGCCCTCCTGTGCAGGGGAGGGCCTGGACCCAGGCCTTCCACAAAGCGCCTGGTGGTTCCATCTCACTGTGGTACCAGCCGCGCAGAGGCACTAGGGAGGCCTCGACACAGAGACACCCAGAGGCTCAGAGCGAAAGCGGGGAGGTGGGAACGCCCGCCAGCATGGAAAGGTGCCGCTCTCTGAGGCGGGGCAGAGGAATAAAATCCCCAGTGGGTTTTTCCCCCGGGGGTTTACAGATTAAATCAGCAAATGCAAACGTACTATCACAACTTCTGCTCAGAGGTTGATGACTAAGTGGACTCCAGGATTCCTGCAGTTCTAGAGGTGAGGGGGCAACCCGAGGGTCCCCCATACGAAACTTGGGGGTGTGGCGACCAGGTTCAGGAAGGTCCCGGAGGAGGTGACATCGAGCTCAGACTGTGTTAGCACAGTTGCACCTCAGGGGAACGGGAAGGAACAGCCTCGTATCTACTCACGGGGTTGTCAAACCTAACGCACAGTTCCTTTTTCTCATCTTAGCAGGAGCCTTTATAAATGTTCCACAGAGAAGCCTGGGCTTCCCAGGTGTCACAGAGGTAAAGAACCCACCTGCCAACGAAGGAGACATGGGTTTGATCCCTAGGTTGGGAAGATTCCCTGGAGGAGGAAATGGTAACCCACTCTTCTTCCACTATTCTTCCCTGGGAAGTCCCATGGAGAGAGGAGTCTGGCAGGCTACAGTCCTCGAGGTCACAAAGAGTCTGATGTGAATGAGGAGGCACACAAGCACACAGGGGCCACTGTGCCCATCAAACATCTCCCAGCTCCTCCTCTGGGCCTGGTCCCCTGCTGGGTCCCGGCATGAGGACCAAAGCCGAGAGCAGAGAGAAAATGGACCAGGAATTAGGACCCAGTGACCACAGGGGTAGACAGGGCAGGTGTGCAGGGCTGTGCAAGGGGTCAGATCAGGAGAGGTGGGGTTGGGGAGGTGTAACCCGAAAGAGAGTGAGCTTTGTCAGGGCAGAGGCCACATCAGAAGCCATCCTGAGCAGGGGACACTGGGCCAGTGTGTGTGAGGGGCCAAGGTCAGACAGCCTGGGGACAGAGGAGAAGCTGGAAAGAGGTGACATAGATTCCCAGGGGCCTCAGGAGCCAGTTGTTCAGTTGTATCTGACTCTGCGACCCTATGGACTGTAGCACACCAGGCTTCCCTGTCCTTCACTATCTCCCAGAGTTTGCTGAAACTCATGTCCATTGAGTCGGGGATGTCATCCAACTATCTCATCCTCTGCCACCCCCTTCTCCTCCTGCCTTCAATCTTTCCCAGCATCAGGGTCTTTTCCAGTGAGTCGGCTCTTCTCATCAGGTGGCCAAAGTACTGAAGCTTCAGCTTTAGCATCAGCCCTTCCAATGAGCAGTCAGGGTTGATTTTCTTTAGGATTGACTGGTTTGATCTCCTTGCAGTTCAGCGGACTCATGAACCAGGGAGGGTTTGTAATGTGAGGGAGCGTGTGTGTGTGTGTGTGTGTATGTGTCCATGTACAGCAGGATAAGACCAGGGCTGTGTGTGTGTGTGTGTGTGTCTGTCTGTCTGTGTGTATGTCTGTGTGTGTGTCTGTGTGTATCTGTGTAGCAGGACTGCCGTGACCTAGTGGCCAGGGATTGTGTGTGTGTGCGTGTCTATGTGTGTGTGTGTGTGCGTGTAGCAGGACTGTGCCATGACCTAGTGGCCAGGGATTGAGGATGGGGTAGGGATGTGCACAAAGGACAGATTCCTGTCAAGCAAGGGGGTAGGGGGTGCCGGCCCCAGACTTTCTCCAAAGCCAGGAGTGGGAAGAAAAGAGTGGGCTCTGACGTCAGGGTCTCAGGCCCCCAAACAAGGTGTGAGCCCCCCAAAATGATCTAATATTCTGCCCACGGATCCCTCCAAGCCTCTGATCCAACACCTGGTCGCAGTGCCTTCCCTCAGCATCCTGCCCCAGAGGCTGACTGATGCAAGAGGGAGATCCGGCGGTTCCTATGGCAACCACCCCGCCCAAGCTGCAGGAGGGGGAGACTCTGGAATACCCACAGGCGAAGCAGCAGGATGTCCTGAAAGGCAAGGAGACTCCTGAGTTCCTTGATCCTGACCCAGAAAACTCCTTCCCTGGGGAGCCGACAAGCATCCTCAGAAGGTGACTCTGGTCCCTCTGCCTGGCTGTGCCTCCGCTCATTTATCTGTGTGCATTTCCAGAACCTTCCGCCAGGAATGGACTCTGGAAAGGTGGGCTCTGCCACAGCTCCGACTGTCCTGGGTGAGGAGGATCTGTCTACTCCACGTCCCCCTCAGCAAGTAGGTGGGTCCCGGTCACCTGTGTGTGGTGGTGGTGGGGGGACTTGGCGAATGTCCGTGCTGCCTGAATGGGTGCACGCTGACCTGTTCAGCAAGGCCAAGTCAGAAAGTGAGGCGACAGCCGTTAGGAGCGGGCTTACCCAGGACACAGGACAGGTCACACCTGCAGCAGAGGAGGCTGAATGGCTTCGACACAGGCACAGCGGGCCCTCACCACGGGGCCCTCACCCTTCTGCCTGGACATCCCCGCCCTCCTGCAAACCCCTCACCCCTCAGGCCCAGGAGCTCCTCCACCGGCCTTTCCCTCCCGACCCCAGCCCAGGCAGCGCTGCGGGGCTGGTTCTCTGAGGGCCCGCGGCCTATAGGGCAGTCCGGGGAGAGCACACGCCCATCTCCCCTGGGCCTTAGGTCTCCCAGGACAACGCCCTGCTCGCCTCTGAGCATCAGCCCCCGTCTCATCTGCTCACTGATCCCTGGGACCTGCTCAGGCCACTTCATCATCATCCAATCAACACACAGGAACCAGGCACTCGGCGTGTGTGCCCTGGAGCCCACACCAGGGCAGCGGGGAGGGCCCTCAGGGGCAGACGTGGTCACCAGGGGGCCGTGAGGAAGACGAGAACAGCAGCTCTTCCAGACCGACCAAGAGTGTGGCAGGGACGCCAGGGAAGATGCGGTCATTCAAGGGGGCGCTCAGGAAATCCACTCGGAGGAGGCGGCTGGTGAGCTGAGCCATGAAGGCAGGCCTGGGGGTGCACACCTGCACACGTTCATCAAGGGGTCCCAAACCAGCGTGCAGAGCACAGGGCTCCGGGAAGCCTGCATCTTGAGTCCAGGAGGAATGGGAGGTCAGCAGCTGGCTGAGGCCTTACTGCCTTGGACACAGGGTTTGCAGAGCAGGGGCGTCAGAAAAGGGGATGAAGCAGAAACCAGCACAGCCGACCTTGCCACCAGGAGTGGGAAGCACGAGTCTACTAGGCACCACCGAGGCCACCCAGGACAGCGATCATCGCTAGTTGAGCGGTAACTGGCGCCCCCAGCACCCCACCACACCCGTCTCGCCCTCCTTGGTACTAGAAGACGGCAGAGCCAGAGTTCACCCAGGTCAGCCTGGGACCTGAACGCCAGGATCCAGAGTGTAGCCCGGCCGGGGGTCCCTACGGGTCTGGGGCCCATGGCGTTGAACCGTGGGCCTGAGTGTCCCAGACAAAATCTGGGGGGAACAGGCCTTTGGTGCCAGGTGTCTGTCCCTTCCCAGCCTTGACCTGAGCATCTGATGACTAGTTCATGGTTCTCTGGGTCCCGAGAAGCCTCCTAAGAGAGAATGGAGACGGGTGGCAGAGGGTGTTCACCGAGGCCACCCCCTCCCCAAGCCTCGATCACGAAATCAATGAGATCTGCCCCCTCCCCAAAGAGCTCACCATCAGCAACCTGACGGGCCGCAGGGAGCCCATGGGTCACAAGACAGACACTGTCCCCATCCCGCTGGAAGCCCCGCCCCAGGACGCCGGCAGGGTGAGGAGGACTGCTGGGTCAAAGGGCGAGTGGTCAAGGCCACAGGGAGAAAAGCTGCAAAGGGCTCCCCGAGGTTTAAAATAAACTCAAAGGCACAGACAGAACAGAAATGGAGCTCAGGTTCTTTAAGCAGCTGACTACATGCTCTTCTGACATTGCCAACAATTAATAAACACGACCTCCTTGGAGATGATGCTCCGTGGGGCAGGGGCGGGGTGGGGGGGGGGCATCNAGGGGCGGGGTGGGGGGGGCATCGCAAGGCCCATCTGACCCTCCAAACTTGTTCCGTTTGCCACTGGCCCCCTCCTCCCCCACAGGCTGCTGAACCCCCACCACCTGGAGAGGGAGTGGTGTGACCCCTCGGGTTCAGCCCCAACTGAGCGGTAGAGGGCTCCCTGTCCAGCTCTGTACTACCCCCCGCCCCCATCAACACTCCCATGTTCAGACCCAACGCCTGAGAACACTGACTCTATTCTCTCTGGTCCGGGATCACGACCAAAAACACGAGCTGCCTTCTCTCCCACTCATCTCAGCACCAAGGGGCAGGGGGAGGACAGCTCTCAGAACAGGGACATGCTAAGAAAAATCTCCCCGGAGTAGAGCCAGGGGAGCTGGGAGAGATGGGCAGCTACTGGAGCAAGGCGACCACAAAGGGAAAACAAGGCTGTACCTGCCAGGGGTGAGGCCCAGACCACAGTGGGGATGGCTGGGGAGTGGGAAAACCCTTGGGCTAGTGATGACTCGACGCTCTCCCCACCCTCCTCCACCCAACCACACTCCTTTTCTCGGGCAGTGACCCCACTTGTCAGGGCTGTTCTTGGACAAGGCTGGCCCTGAGGTCGGGTCCTGGCTCCCGGGTGGCTCCCTACTCTGGGACAGGGCCCCGCTGAGTCAGTCCCAATCCCTGGGGGCCGTAAAGCCTTCCCCGACCTCAACACACCTCCATGCCAAGCCCCTGGTCCGAAGACAACGCCACCTCTGTGTCCCCTGCATGGTCAGCGGGGCAAGAATGACAGGGAAACAAATGCAGAGAGCCTCTTTACCCCAGAGGTCAGACCCCACCTGCCTGTGTGGGCGGGGAGGGGGTGTCTGCCTTTATTTCAGACATGGCTGGGGGCCAAACTCACATTGACGCTTACAAATTCAAAATTTAGTAAGGATTCTTTAAGATATTTCAAGAAATATAAAGGCTGGGTCTCAATGCTGGAACGAAATGGCAGCTGTAGGTGAAAGCCCAGCTCAGGCTTCTGTCTAGCCCCAGAATGGAGCCACACACACACACACACACACACACACGCCCCTGAACTTTGCAGCCACCTGTGGGCTCGATCCCTTCACACAAGGGAACCAGGTCTGGAACTCAAGAACAGCAACTACAGGTGGTGAGGCCACACACACACACACACACACACACACACACACACGAACATCTTCTAGAAGGGTGTGGTCTGAAAGTTCAAGACAGTAATGCCACTTGGCACCCCATGAAGCTCAAATGGGATGCGGAGCCTCTGCCTGCCAAAAGCTCAGATTCTAGAGTGTTCCACCATGAAGACAGAAAAAAAGCAGACAGGCTAGAAAGTTACCAGGTGTGGCTGTAGAGTAACACAACTTCCTGATCAAATTAATATCTGCTCGTTGTAAGAGATGTTTAAGTTCCAAGTTACTTATTCACATCAGAAAATTCGTCCTTGATTTCAGAGGTAACTGATTCTATTTTGGTATTCATCCCTCCAATTTTTAGATCTATTTTCCCAAAACTGGGATCATACTACATAAGCAGGTTTGGATCCTACTTTTTAATAAAGCATGCTGTAATGAATGCTTTCTGATGGCATTACCTGTTCTTCTAAGTCACTGTCATTTAAAGACCAATAAAGCATCATTTAGTCCACCAACTCCCTATCACTGAACATCTGGTTGTTTCTAACTGTACAATAATGATCCCTGGGTTGGGAAGATCCCCTGGAGAAGGAAATAGCCACCCACTCCATGGAAAATTCCATGAACAGAGGAGCCTGGCAGTCTATAGTCCATAGGGCAGCAAAGAGTCAGACAGAACTTAAAGCCAACTTAGTGACTAAACAAGAACAAAACAACAAACATAAGAAAAAGGATTAAACTGCATCCCATATATTCTCTTTTTAAAAGGAAAAGAGGGGTGGAATAGATGGTTAAACCTATAAAACCACCTTTTGGAAGACAAAGGGAAGACAAAGCTCCAAGCAACTACCTAAGAAATGAAATTAGTAGAAAGCCTCATTTCTTGGTCCTGCCAGAAAATATGAAGTGTGGCAACTATGATGCCTGGTACCTGTGACCTATTTCTTGCTCAACTCTTCTCTGAACTGAGCCCCAAAAGATGTTCCCCAAGCTCTGCAGTAAGTTCCCTGGGCTACCACTGATCTGTGTCCAACCCCATCAGCGGGCTACGGCATCTTCTCGCATGCAGCTCCTGTTGGGGTGGGGCAGGGGGCACCACCAAACAAAAGGTCAGCAATGCCCAAGCTGGTGTGTGGCCTCAATATCACTGGACGGGCTGCCCCATTGCCATCCACAAAACTGGGGGTAAAAGGAAAGGGGGAATTTTCACTTCTCCTCCAGGACCTCCTCCTCTGCCCTCAGCAACTTCTCTGGAGGGGGCCCTGCTCTGCAGACCCACCGCCTCTCCACCCAGCTCCCCAGACCCCGAGCTGAACACTCTCTGGATGGGGTGCAGACAATGGTGTCCCCTGCTCCAACCATGCTGGGAGGCACCTCCTCTCCAAGGCAGGCTGCCCAAGAAATGCCCAGAGCATTTCCCATAGGTCCAGGAAATGATTTGAACTTTGGGGGTTAAACTGACTTAATTTTATTTATCTTAACATTCATTTATTTGACTGCACCTTGTATGGATGTGAGAGTTGGACTATAAAGAAAGCTGAGTGCCCAAGAATTGATGTTTCTGAACTGTGGTGTTGGAGAAGGAGATCTCCAGTCCATCCTAAAGGATGGAGAGCCAACCAGTCCATTCTGAAGCAACTCAGTCCTGAATACTCATTGGAAGGACTGATGTTGAAGCTGAAGCTCCAATACTTTGGCCAATGCGTGCGAAGAACTGACTCATTGGAAAAGACCCTGATGCTGGGAAAGATTGAAGGCAGGAGGAGAAGGGGACGACAGAGGATGAGATGGTTGGATGGCATCACCGACTCAATGGACATGAGTTTGAATAAACTCCAGGAGTTGGTGATGGACAGGGAGGCCCGGCGTGCTGCAGTCCATGGGGTCGCAAAGAGTTGGACATACTCAGCGACTGAACTGACAGACTGAGGTCTTAGCTACAGCATGTGGAATCTTAGTTGCGGCATGTGGGATCTAGCTCCCTGACCAGGGACTGAACTTAGGTCCCCTGCATTGGGAGCACATTCTCAGCCACTGGAGCACCAGGGAAGTCCGCAGGCCAGGTGGACTTCGGAATGAAGGAAGGTCAGCAGGAAAGCACAACACAAGTCGGGGTGGAGGTCACAAAAGCCCATGTGCTTCCTGGGGTCACTGCAGGAAACACTGAACACATGCATGGCTCAACCCATTGACCATTCTTCCTTCTGGGGCTGCTACCACCAGGCAATTGCCCACAACCCTGTCAAGAAGGGGAAAAGCCATCCTAGGTCCACACCAGCCGGCAGCCCCACCCACCCAGCCC
>SJYQ01013810.1:5633-56270 GCA_006410935.1 Redunca redunca | reverse complement strand
GCACTGACTTTAAAGTCTGATCTGGGGTTTTTCTAGAGAATGGCAGCTCCTGCTGACTTCGGCGTTTCCTGGAACTATCACAGCACTTTGGTTCACTTTAGTTCAATAAACTTACAAGGCACCACTATGCCTGTATCTCTGAAACCATTCCAGCCTTCAACCGACCAGTTCCTTCTCCTGTCTCTGTCACTCACCAACCTGCTGGTCAGGCTTCTACGCTGGCTTCTGGCTCACCATCATCCTCCCCATTCCTGTCTCCCTTTCACTTTGGGGAATTTCAGTGCTGATGTGAAGCAACTACTCGATGCCGTTAGCTCGCAACACCTTAATCTCTGCAGTTCCAGGGACATTCACCTCCACTGCAGTAAGTTACTCCCACCCAAGGCCATTCCTCGGACTTTCTCACGACTCGGATTCACTCCTGTCTGGAAGACAAACCTCTGATATCCCACGTTCTGACCACGGTTTCGGTTCTTTTAATGCCCTCTTTACTTTCCTGCCTTTACGCGTGTTCCTTGCCTTTCTGCGGTACCTTTGTGCTCAGTCACTCCAGTCGTGTCCGACTCTTTGCAACCCCGTGGTCAGTACCTTTAGCCTCTTGACTTTCCTCCTACTCTATCGCTCGTTTCACTTCCTGCACCGCTCTACTCAAGCTCTCGCCTGTGACTTTATCCCCTCACTAACCAAGATTCTAGTCCATGTGCTCTCAGCTGTTATGCTGCTGAAAACTCCACTTGGAATTAATCTGCCCACCTTTTCTGCTCCAATGCCTAGAAAACTATCATACCAAGCCACTGTAGGAATTAAATTGATGCCCCTCTCATTCACACCCTCCAGTCTCCCACAGGCCTCCTTCTGTGTCTGTAGTCACTCTCAGCAGCAGACCATCATTATTCCAAGAGAAAATCAAGGCCGTAAGGAAGGCCCCACCTCAACCTAGAACACCTTCACTGCAGTCTCCCTATGCCTATTGTTACAACACTGTCTATATTTCCACCCATCTGTCTCTCTTGCCTCCTATTCGCAGTTACATTTTCATGTTCTCATTCTTACCGGTTCCTCGCCAGGCTCCTCTGTCCATGGGAATCTCCAGGCAAGAGTACTGGAACAGGTTGCCACTTTCTCCTCCAGGGGCTCTTCCTGACCAGCAACTGAACCCGGGTCCCTGATGCCTCCTGCATTAGCAGGCAGGTTCCCCACCACCAGTGCCCCCTGGGAAGCCCTGCAGAAATCTTACTCAAATCAATTATCTCTTCTTCCCTATATTTTCAAGCTTCCCCCTCTTCCAGTTCTTTCCCTAAAGCCTATAATGAAATTCAAGAATTCTGCCTTAAAAAAAAAAGCCCCATGCCAACCCCCCCCACCCCAATTACCTTATCACCACTTTCTCCTTCCTTTCACTTCAAGTTTCTTAAAGGAATGCCCTATGTCCTTGACGTGTCTAATCCCTTATTTCCAGTTACTCACAATCTGGTTTCTGTTCCCTTGGCTCCTTGAAAATGGTTAGAATTCTTCTGACAAAAATAGGCATTTATTTCCAGGTTGCCAAATCCAGCAGACCATCTTCTGTCTCACCGTAGGTGACCCTCTTGATGACAGTTCTGCCCTCTCTCCTTCCTGCAATGGGTGCCGCGTCTGTTTCACCCTCTACACCCCAGCCATCCTGAAACCCCTACAGTTGATTATCCTTTGTGCCTGTGGCCCTCTTGGCCTGAAGAATCCTTCTGTCTTTTCTTCTTCAATTCCCTTTGAAATCACAGCCCAGGAAGAAGCCCTCTGCACTGGCCACGTGTCCCACGTTTGCCGCTGTTACAGTACTCACCGTATGTGAGAGCTCACTTTCCTATTTCCCTGGACTGAAACTCCTTGGGAACAGGAACTCTCTTTTAAACCTACTTGCTTGTCCAGGATTTGACACAGTTGGCCACCACAACCTGCCCGGAGCTTTTTCCCCCCCAGGCCTTCATGACACCACATTTCCCTGCTTTATCTCCCACTTCACTGACTATTGCTTTTTAAACTCTTGGGTTACAACTTCTCTGTTTAACCTCAGAATGTTGGAGTATTCCAGCTCCACCAAACTCCACCCTGGCCTGCTTCTCTACTCTGCATACTGTCTGCCTACTCTCTCCAGGCAATCTCTCTACTTTTTTTTGTTTTAATGTTTAGTTATTTACTGGCGTTGCAACTGGTCTTAATTGCTGCATGTGGGGTCTTTCGTTGTGGTGTGCAGGCTTAGCTGCCTGCAGCGTGTGTGATCTCAGTTCCCCGACCTCCCAGCTAGGTATCACACCCATGTCCCCTGCATTTCCAGGCAGATTCTTAACCCCTGGAGCACAGGCAAGTCCTTCCTCCATTGTTTTAAATCTCATCCACAGGCTGCTGGTTCCCAAGTTTCTGTTTGAGTCTGACCTCTACCCTGGGCTTCAGATGCACAGATCCAACTGCCTACTCCTTGTAGGTAGGACACAGTGGAGGCATGGACCAGGTGGCAGTGTAGGTGGAAAGGGGGTGTATCTGGAGGGAGGGGGATCCAATTTATTGTGAAATGGAAACTAGGGTGACTTTTGGGTTAGGATGACCAACAATCTCTGTTTGCCTGAGGCGGAGGGGTTTCCTGGAGCAGGGAGTTATCAGAGCTAAAACCAGGACAGAAGTGAAAGTGTCAGTCGCTCAGTCCTGTCTGACTCTTTATGACCCCAGGGACTGGAGCCTGCCAGGCTCCTCTGTCCACAGAATTCTCCAGGCAAGAATGCTGGAGTGGGTAGCCATTCCCTTCCCCAAGAGATCTTTCCCAACCCAGGGTCCCAGGCAAATCAGGACAGTTGGTCATACTACTCCCAGGCTTGAGGGGCCAAGAAATGGAGTGATTGTTAACTGGACCATATTCTGAGATAACGAGGACTCAGGGAAAACTAGTTTAAAGATGTATTAAGTTTGAGATGCTTATTAAACATCACCTTCCTCCTTGTCGCCAAACATAGTAAAGCTGGCCCATTATAATTTCTCCTCCTCCTTCATCTGATCAGTCACTGAGTCCGGTCAACCATAATACCTTCATGACTCCCCAACTCTCCCTTTCTAGTCTAGCCATCTCTCTGGTTGAGCTCATTGCTTCATACCTATACTTGTACAAGAACATCCCACTTGATCTGTCTTCTGGCTTCTGCTCAGTTCAGTCCAGCCACCAAATGACCCAAGAGCCATTCCAAAAGAGCTAGTCTGACCATGTCACTGCCTGGCTGGCTTGACACTTTATGTAGAAGGAAACAGACCCAATTGCTTAGCATGGCTTTCAAAGTACTCTAGCATACAAACCCTACGTAACAAACCTATCCTCCATCCCATAGAACCTAACCCAATTTGACCAGCTTATTAGAAATTTCTCCAACATGCTCTCTATATTCTTCCATTTCTACCTTTTCTCTAAACCCTTTTTTTTTCCTACTTGAAGTGTCCTTTGCCTCCCTATCCTGTAACTCCCCTCTTCCTCCAACAAACTGCAACCCCATTTCTATTAATATTTACTGAGAGAATGAGTGAAGCATCATAGTTAAAAGTATGGACTCTGGAACCAATCAGAGCTTAACTCCCAGTTCTCTGCCATTCCCTAGCTGTGTAACCTTGGGTAAGTTACTATGCGTCAGGTCCCTCATCCACAAATCGGGAGATATATACACATATCACATAATATACACTAGTTGGTATTATTATGTGTCAAATATGGTACTAAGAACTTTTCATACATTATCTAATTTAGTCCTCCCAACTTCTCTGAGAGGTATTATTATTATTCAAATTTTAGGTATGACCCCTTAATATTCAAGGGCACACAGCTGGTGGAAATGGAAAACTGGAATTCAAGCCCAAGTCTGTATGGATCAACGCCTAGGTTTCCTTCACAGCACTAGAAAGAGCCCTAGGAAGGAAACCAGAGAGGTCTGATCCTTTAAACTTCCGCTTAGATGGAACAGGCAGTGAAGACTGTGTGCTCTGGAAGGAGGACAGAGAAACACAGAATCAAGAGGAAGTAACATTAGGATTAGAGTCAAAGGGAGGTGATGAGCCAGTATATAACCCCTCAGGTGAAAAGAAGTAACAGTACATTACACATGGTTATGATCTTGATAGCAATATCAGGCTATATTCCCAAAAGCAAGGTCAGAATTGTTACTGGGAAAAGGTAAACTGAAACTGTTAACTTGAGGAGACAAGTGTTGTGTGTAACATTTTAACCCCAAGGGACCTAGCACAAAGTCAGGGACTCAAAGAGTTTAGGAGCTGGACAAGACAATGGAGTGACACTTTAAAGTACCGAAAGAAAAAAAAATTAACCTAGAATTCTTTGGCTAGTGAAAATACCATTCAAAAATAAAGGGTTAGCCCGCACTCTGGAGCCCGTGAGCCAGAACCGCTGAGGCTGCCAGCCACAACTGCTGGAGCCTGAGCGCTCTCTAGAGCCCGCGCTCTGCACCAAGAGGAGCACCCACAATGAGGAGCCTGAGCACCGTAACTAGAGCGAGCCCCCACACGGCGGGGGTGGGGGGCTCGCTGCTGCTCTTGTCCAGTTGCTCAGTCGTGTCCGACTCTGCGACCCCGTGAATGCAGCACGCCAGGCTTCCCTGTCCACCAACCCCCAGAGCTTGCTCAAACTCGGGTCCATTGAGTCGCTGATGCCATCCAACCATCTCATCCTCTGTCATCCCCTGCTCCTCCTGTCTTCAGTCTTTCCTAGCATCAGGGTCTTTTCTAAGGAGTCAGCTCGTCACATCTGGTGGCCAAGGTATTGGAGCTTCAGTATCAGTCCTTCCAATGAATATTCAGGACTGATTTCCTTTAGGATGGACTGGTTGGATCTCCTTGCAATCCAAGGGACTCTCAAGAATCTTCTAAAGCACCACAGTTCAAAAGCATCATTTCTTCGACACTCAGGCTTCTTTATAGTTCAACTCTCACATCCATACATGACCACTGGAAAAACCATAGCCTTGACTAGACAGACATTAGTTGGCAAAGTAATGTCTCCGCTTTTTAATACACTGTCTAGGTTTGTCATAGCTTTTCTTCCAAGGAACAAGCGTCTTTTAATTTCGTGGCTGCAGTCACCATCTGCAGTGATTTTGGAGACCAAGAAAATAAAGTCTGTTACTGTTTCCATTGTTTCCCCATCTATGCGCCATGAAGTGATGGGACTGGATGCCATGATCTTCGTTTTCTGAATGTTGAGCTTTAAGCCAACTTTTTCACTCCTCTTTCACTTTCATCAAGGAGCTCTTTAGTTCCTCTTCGCTTTCTGCCATAAGGATGGTGTCATCTGCATATGTGAGGTTATTGATATTTCTCCCAGCAGTCTTGATTCCAGCTTGTGCTTCATCCAGCCCAGCATTTCACATAATGCACTCTGCATACAAGTTAAATAAGCAGGGGGACAATATACAGCCTTGTCATACTCCTTTCCCAATTTGGAACCAGTCCGCTGTTTCATGTCCAATTCTAACTGTTGCTTCTTGACCTGCATACAGATTTCTCAGGAGGCAGGTATGGCAGTTTGGTGTGCCTATCTCTTTTAAGAATTTTCCAGTTTCTTGTGATCCACACAAAGGCTTCAGTGTAGTCAATGAAGTCTCTGTGTGTACACACATGAAATCGTATAATATTATTTAAAGATCTACTGTGATGAGTTAACCTATGTATTTAAACATTACAATAGCCACAAAAATGAAATCAGATAAATAGGTATAGAAATCACAAAAAAATACTCAATCCAAAAGAAGGTAAGAAAAGAGAGAAAAAAATGACATCAGATAGGACATAAAGAAAACAAAGAGCAAGATAGTAAATTTAAATTCAACTCTATTGATAATTACATTAAATATAAGTGGTCTAAATACTCCCAGTTAAAAAGCAGACATCATCATATTGGGTTTTAAAAATACAACTATACGGACTTCCCCGGTGGTGCAGTGGATAGGAATCCACCTTCAATTCAGGGCATGTGTGTTCAATCCCTGGTGTAGGAAGATCCCACATTCCGTGGAACAACTAAACCCATGCCCCACAATTACTGACCCTGTGTGGATGATGAAGTCCACACCCCCAGAGCCTGTGCTCCATGGCAAGAGAAGCCACTGCAATGAGGGGCCTGAGCTCCACAAGGAAGAGGAGCCCCCCACTTGCCATAGCTAGAGAAAGCCTCCACGCAGCAACAAATACCCCCAGATTTATTTATTTTAAAGAAAGCAACTATAACAGGCTTCCCCAGTGGCTCAGCAGTAAAAATTCCACCCGACATGCAGAAGTGGTTTCAATCCCTGGGTTGGGAAGATCCCCTGGAGAAGGAAATGGCAACCCACTCCCATGTTCTTGCCTAGGAAATCCTGTGGGCAGTGGAGCCTGGCGGGCTGTAGTCCGCGGAGTCACAAAGAGGTGGACCCAACCGAGCAGCTAAACAATAGAAAGCTGCTGTATGTTGTCTACAGGAACCTACTTAAGATGTGAGGACTGTACAGCCCATGGAATTCTCCAGGCCAGAACTCTGGAATGCTGAGAAGCCACTCCCTTCCCAACCCATGGGTCAAACCCAGGTCTCCCGCAGTGCATGCGGGTTCTTTACCAGCCAAGCCACCAGGGAAGCCCAAATGCAAGGACAGGTGGTGTTAAAAATAAAAGTATGGTCAAACTTACAGCTATGGCAGTGTGACAAGACTGTCAATCCTCTCCACCAAAAGCAAACATAAAACTGGATAAATCATCAAAAAGAAATATCTCAGGGCTCTGGAAGTGAACCAAAGGTGCATCCCCCAATATAAGAAGGATTTATTCTTGAAAAACTGCTAGAGCTTTGGGTATAAAGTAATAAAGAAAGTGGGTTTCTCAACCTCAGAACATGACATTTGGGACTGGATAAATCTTTGTTGTGAGGGATGAGAAAACATCTGGAACTGTATGAAAATGAAATTACAACATGCGAGCACATTTGAGAAGCAGCTAGAGCAGTGCTTATAGGGAAATGTATAGCATTGGGTAGTTACATTAGAAGGAAAGAAAGGTTCTGAATCAGTGCTCTAAGTTCCACCTTAAGAAATTTGAAAAAGACAATTAAACCCAAAGAATGTGAAAGAAGGAAGTAGATTACAAATCAGAAATCAGTGGAATAGAACACAAAACAGAGCAGAGTACAGCAAAAACAACAGGTGGAAAAAAATCAATGAAACCAAATGCTGTTTCTTTTTAAAGACTGATAAAATTGGCAAAACTACGGACAGACTAAAAAGAAAGAGAAGAGGAAAGATATAAATCACCAACACTGGGAATGACAGAGAAGACATCACCCATCCTAATGACCAGGCAATGACGCTTGCTTGCTTTCACAACTTCTGTTCAAAAATGTGCTAAATGTCTAACCAGTGCCATAAGATAAGAAAAAAGAAATAAAAGGCATATACTGTTACTATTCAAAAATATGATCTGCTGCTGCTAAGTCGCTTCAGTCGTGTCCAACTCTGTGCGACCCCATAGACAGCAGCCCACCGGGCTCCTCCATCCCTGGGATTCTCCAGACAAGAATACTGGAGTCGGTTGCCATTTCCTTCTACAAGGTAAGATCATCTATGTAAAAATTCTAGGGTCACAGGATATGAGATCAATATATCAAAATAAATACATGTATACGAAAAACTATGAAACGTTGGTGATAGAAAAATTTTAAAGCCCAAATAAATGGAGAAATGTACTCTGTTTTTGGATCAGAAGACAATATCGCTAAGGTGTCAATGTTCTAAAGTCAATGCAATCCCATTTAATACCTTAGTTAAGTTTTTTTTTTTTGTAAGAATTAATAAGCTGCTTCTAAGATTCAAAGAGAAATGCAAAGGACCTACAAGAGCCAAAACCATGTTGAAAAAGAACAAAGTGATTTCAAGACTTACTATAAAGTTAACAGTGATCAAGACACTGTAGCATTTATGTAAGGACAGAGATACAAATCGCTGAAACAGAAACTGAAATACTATATAATCAGTTGATTTTTTTTTTTTTACCCATACATACAGCATATGAAGGTCTTAGTTCCCTGACCAGGGATGGAACCCTTGCCCCTTGCATTGGAAGCATGGCATCTTAACCACTGGACTGCAAGGGAAATCCTAATATAGTCAATTGATTTTTAACAAAGACGCCAAGGTTACTTTTCAACAATTTACTATCTGTGTATACAAACATCAATCTCAAAACCTTACTTCATATCATATACAAAAGTTAACTCAGAGACTTCCCGAAGTGGTCCAGTCCCTGAGGCTCTGAGCTCCCAGTGCAGGGGGCCTAGGGTCAATTCCTGGTCATGCAACTAAGATGCCACACGCCGCAGGGCAACTAAGCCCTGTGCCACAGCTAGAGAAGCACCGCACTGTGCCACAGTGCAGACCCGGAACAGCCAGAGAATAAATTAATGAAGTCCATTTGAAAACAAACAAACAAACAGTTAACTGAAAATGTCAAAATTAAAACCATAAAATGTCCAGAAAAGGAAATAGGCAAAAATATTTATGACTTTGCATTAGAGAAAGATTTATGAGGTAGGGCAATAAAAAAAGCACAGACCATAGAAGAAAAATCGATAAATTGGACTTCAACAACATTAAAAATTTTGCTCTTCAAATAACATTAACAAAATGAAAATGCAAGCTACTGACTAGGAGAAAATATTTTCTATATATACACACACACAACTTGGTTTAAAAAATGGACAAAAGATTTGAACACATGCTTCGCCATATCATTAAACATCAAGGAAATAAAAATTTACACTAAAATAAGCTGGAGAAGGCGATGGCACCCCACTCCAGTACTCTTGCCTGGAAAATCCCAAGGATGGAGGAACCTGGTGGGCTGCAGTCCATGGGGTCTCTAAGGGTCGGACACGACTGAGCGACTTCACTTTCACTTTTCCTTTTCATGCATTGGAGAAGGAAATGACAACTCACTCCAGTGTTCTTGCCTCGAGAATCCCAGGGAAGGGGGAGCCTGCGGGGCTGCCGTCTATGGGGTCGCACAGAGTCAGACACGGCTGAAGTGACTTAGCAGCAACAAACCCACTAGAGTAGCAAAACTTAAAAAGATTTATAATGTAAAGTGTTGGCAAGGGGGTGAAACAGCTGGATCTCTCATACTGGCTGCCAAGTGGAGCAGCCACTTTGGGAAACTGGGAGTTTTCTTATAAAGTTATATATATAGCTATCATTTTATCCAGCGTATCATTCTTAAATCTATCCAAAAGGAATGAAAATGTACATCTGCAGAAACACTTATATGCAAATGTTCATAGCAACTTTAATCACAGTAGCCATAAACTAAACAAACCAACCATCCATCAACTAGTGAATGAATAAGGAAATTGTGGAGAACTCATACAATGGAATACTACTCAGCAACAAAAAAGAATGGACTGCTGATATACGAAACAGCACAGATGAATCTCGGGCAGATGAAACCTGACCACAGCAGGCAAACATTCCCAAGGGACCCTGAGGGGCTCTGTGCTAAATGATAAGAAGAGACACTGGAGAGAATGAAATCTCGCCATTTGGGACAACCTGGGACCTAGGAGGCATTGAGCTAAATGAAATAAGTAAAGACAGATATCGCATGCTCTCTCTTATATGTGAAATCTTAAAAACAACGACAAAAACTGAACAAATAAAGACAAGCTCAAAGATACAGATAACCAGAGAAGAGTGTGAGAGTGGAAGAAATGGATGAACTGATTTTTTTTAAGCTTAAATAAATTTAATTTTTTTAACAACAGCATGAGAAAAAAGGAAAAATAAGGAAGTGTGGCTATTGTAACTGTCATCCTATCTGAAAGAACCTGGGAAATTAACTGCAAGAAAATGCACCTGTTTCACCCTATGGGGGCTTCCCCGGTGGCTCAGATGGTAAAGAATCTGCCTGCAGTGCAGGAGACCAGGGGTTGATCCCTGGATCAGGAAGATTCCCTGGAGAAGAAAATGGCAACCGACTCCAGTATTCTTGCCTGGAGAATTCCATGGACAGAGGAGCCTGGCGGGCTACAGTCCATGGGGTCACAAAGGGTTGGATATCACTGAGTGACTAACACTTTCACTTTCATCCCAATGAAGGACTTTTCTTCTGTAATTCAATATTATTCTAAAAGTATTGCCATCTCTCAGGTAGTACTGGGTTATATCCCTCAGGCCAATCAGGCTGTGACTTTCAGCAGATTTGTCCCGGGGAAGGGAGATCTGTTCGGAGGCGAATATCTAGAAAACATGGCAATCAGAAGTAAAGAAAACAAAGAACTCCCATGTAAATTCCTGAAGGTGCAAAAACATGCCTCGCCTCCCTACACAGTCAAACCAAGCAGAAACAAAAGAAAGGAAACCACCGCAAGCTGAAAGTGCCTCCCTCACTGCAGGCGCAGGAGAGTTGTAGGTAAACGTGTAATGGCCTCCGTTCTGTACACCTAGAAGCAGATGCGAGCAGCCCTTGGAGCCAATGTCAAACCCACCGGAGAGCAGTCCTGGGTACCCACCTGGCCTCGGCTACTGATCGGGAAACAGGTAACGCCAGCACACAGCCTCAGACCAACAGTTCTCGAGGCTCTTTTCCTTCTTCCACGCCAGTTGCATATACAGCCCTGGAATCAGGCACAGGGAGTTCCCCTGCCCCAAGCAACATGGCTGTCTCCTCTCATTGACAGCGACTGCCCCGATGCACAGGAATGCAACAGAAAACTGAATGTTGAACAAAGAGTTACGTGAGATAAAACCCTAACAAGAAAAACTCTAACACAAAACCCCAGCAAATATCTGTACATCAGCCTCTTATATCTCACTTGCAAGCACCTAAATTGCCATATTCGTTTTATTATTCCTCCATGGAGACCATGAAGAATCAATTCATTTATCTGTGTTCAAATATAAATGTTGGTTCTCCTGTAAGGAACAGCCCCCAGTGACGAGTGAAAGTGAAAGTCGTGTCCGACTCTTTGTGACCCCGTAGACTTTACAGTCCGTGGAATTCTCCAGGCCAGAATACTGGAGTGGGTAGCCTTTCCCTTCTCCAGGGGATCTTCCCAACCCAGGGATTGAACCCAGGTCTCCTGCATTGCAGGTGGATTCTTTACCAGCTGAGCCACCAGGGAAGCTATCAGGGAGCTATCACTGATGAGTAGTTACCACAAAAAGGTGAAGTCACAGTTGGCCACCAGGCCTAGCATGGGCAGGGCAGTGTGGTTTGCCAGCTTGTTTATACACTAAGGAAGCGACCTCCAAGCAACAGCCATCAGATTAGCAGTGACAGGAATCTGTCAGGCACTCTAAGACGGCAAGTTACGCCATCTGGTGGAATCAACTGAGCATCTCTAGAAACTCAAAGCCAATTGTTTTCTAAAAGAGAGGAGTAGAAATGAAATCTCTGGTGTGGTGGGGAAAATACTTTTAATACTTCAGTACAGGTGGTGCTAATGGTAAAGAACCTGCCTATCAATGCGGGAGACTTAAGACACGCAGATTTAATCTGTGGGTGGGGAAGATCCCCTGGAGGAGGGCGCAGCAACTCACTCCAGTATTCTTTCCTGGAGAATCCTATGGATAGAGGAGCCTGGTGGGCTATAGACCATAGCGTCACAGAGTCAGACACGACTGAGGCGATTTAGCACACACACAATCCTTTAGTACTCTTTAATCCTGGAAAAGAAAGGTCTCAGCTGATGTGCTGACATATTAACTTCGTAAATTAACATGTACCTTGTTAATGACACTCAGATTAATTGATGAGGTATCTCTAGCACAAATTTCAATTACAATTGAAATTTGTAATTACATTCTAAAAATGTAGAGCTCTGCTACAGCTTCTCCCTAAGGACCTTTCAGTTCTGTGATTCTGTATCATCTATGGCTGAGGCACACTGGAGTCTAACCAGACACGGCTGTGTTGACAAAGTCTCAGTAAAGACTGTGTGGGGACTGACTTAAAGGTACCGACTCATTCAAGCGTCTGCTGACTATGATGCGCCAGCTGCAGCCCTAGGCTATGTGCTCATAGAGAGAACAGGACACAGAGCAAGACCCCTACGCTTACAGAGTTTATGGAGTGTGACGGTAGACAAGAAATACGTAAACATGTTAAGATTGGGGCAGTGAATACAATTTTAAAAGGTTAAAGATAGTGGGAAGGGAGGGGTTGGAGGGTACAGTTGTCAGAGCTCTCTTGGAGATGATATGTGAGATCCTAAGAGGAAACAAGTCTTCTCATGATGAAATTTGTTTTTAAAAAACAACCCTTCCAAAACATAAATCCAGATCAACTTTTTTAAAAAACTCTTTTGGGACTCCTCTCTGGTGTCTGCCTTCAAAGCCAATGCATGAACCCCATTAAGAAAAACAGGCTTGCCTCAGAGCAGTATAATCCGGTTTTACAACCACCTCTCTCTTTGACTTTGAACATTTGGGGGATATTCCTAAAAGTTAAGGCAGTGTATATATTAACCTACCATTTTTGTGGGGAAATTCTCAGTGTCATCCTGATGGATAGTATTGCTAATGAACATACCTCTGACAATTCTGCTGCTCTTTTGCTGCGAAGGTCTTCATTTCTCTGCTAGGTAGGATCTATAAAACAGCAGTGAAAATAAAATGGTCAGCAAGCAAAGGCAGAAGGAAACTAGAAAACAAGAATAGTACTGAGACAAAGGGAGGGGTAATGGAATAAAAGAACAAAACATGAAAAAGTGTTCCGAAGTGTTTTCTCTTAATAGTTCAGCTTTCTAGACCTGTTTCCATTAGATTTCTAGGGTATCCTCTTCATGAGTCAAGCAACCTAATTTCCATAAGTCTGATTTCCCCTATCTTTCCCTAATGAGCTTGAGTCAGTCAATGGTAAAACACTCATGTGGCTCAAATTGTTACACAGTAATAACATAACCCCAACCACCACCATGCGTTCTGTATTCCACGTATAAAATCATTTCTCTTTAACTTCCCTGATCTCAAACCTCTCGCTAATATGTATTAATTGAATGCACTACAGGTCTTCTATGAACCCTCAAAGTGCGCAGGGTGAGATCTACTCACCGTACTTACTACACTAGGGTTGCAGAGCTCGGTATCATGCTGCCTTTGTGTTTTAAAGTCTCGTGCCACGTGCCACATGCTGAGCCCTGTCCAGCTCTTTGTGACCCGACCCCACGCACTATAGTCCGCCAGGCTCCCCTGTCCGTGGCATTTCCCAGGCAATACTGGAGTGGGCTGCCATTTCTCCCTCCAGGGGATCTTCCCAACCCAGAGATCAAACCTGCATCTCCTATGTCTCCTGCGTTGCAGGTGGGTTGTTTACCCACTGAGCCATTTTGACCAGGAAAAACTTGGTCTCGAGCAAATCCAAGGAGAAAAAGACTTGTATTTTATATTGACCAAAGCATTCAACTAAGTCCATAAGAATTCTAATTTCCAATATAGGAACATTTCAAATAGCCAATATTTGTATCATACAAATATTATTAATAGGATCAAAACCTCTTCATACACACAAATAAATTAGGTCTCTTAGCTCCAAAAAAAGAGTAGGCAACATACTTTTTTAGAATGTACCAGGATGTCCTTGTACATCCATGTTAGTTTTATAAATGAGGAAAAAATTTTTATTTTCATTTTTTAAAGGTACATAGAGGGTCCAAAGAAGTCTCCAAATGGCAACCCACTCCAGTGTTCTTGCCTGGAGAATCCCAGGGACGGGGGATCCTGGTGGGCTGCCGTCTATGGGGTCGCACAGAGTCGGACACGACTGAAGCGACTTAGTAGTAAACTCCCCAAACTGTGTATAACTCAAAATTTCTGAGATCAACAATTAAATACTTGCTTTAAACTTTCTATTAAACAACATCATCACCTCTATAGGGATACCAGGATAGTCATAATAAACCTGGCTTGATGTGAACATGACTATTTTCATACATCTTCCTGGGGGAGAGACAGCCAAAAATGCTTAAATTAACCCTAAGGTGGTAATAAAAGTATAACCTAAGCTGTCAATTCAATTTGTACTAAACAATGATTTATCTACAACTGTTTCTTTCCTTCCAGTTAAGAAATACACCTTTAATAATTTTTCATTAGCTTCTGCTGCTGCTGCTGCTGCTAAGTCGCTTCAGTCGAGTCTGACTCTGCGACCCCCTAGCAAGATTCAAATGCCTAAATTAAGAATGCTATAATTAAGAATTAATTCCATTAATAAGCTTGCTATTGTCCAAATGTCTTTTTTTTCCTTGAAGATGTTTTTCAGATGTTACCATCACATTTATTCAATATTGTAAATGGGAGAACATGATGATTGATAATATGTTATCATTAATGATAATGCACAAAACAAAGCAGACTTCCCTGCTACTTAGGAGAAACACTATGCTAATCCCAGCATACTAATTTAATGCTTCTGTCAATCAGATCAGATCAGTCACTCTGTCGTGTCCGACTCTCTGCGACCCTGTGAATCGCAGCATGCCAGACCTCCCTGTCCATCACCAACTCAAACTCACGTCCATCAAGTCAGTGATGCCATCCAACCATCTCATCCTCTGTCATCTCCTTTTCCTCCTGCCCCCAATCCCTCCCAGCATCAGTCTTTTCCAATGAGTCAACTCTTCGAATGAGGTGGCCAAAGTACTGGTTTCAGCTTTAGAATCATTCCTTCCAAAAAACACCCAGGGCTGATCTCCTTTAGAATGGACTGGTTCTGTGAATACCATTTTACTGTTTTCTTTGCAGCATTAGTACATAACTGGGGCAAGTTTTAGAATCAAGTCCCATCTCTAAGAAGGGCACTTCATACTCTAAGAACTAACTTCTCTTATCTAATACCGAAATGTAGTTTGCAATTATATTTACCCCTTAACCATTTCCTCCTCTTCAGTTAGCTGAAGAGCAATTACCATGTCACATAACCTTTTTAGCCACATAAATTTGTACAGTACCTTTTAAGTTTATAAACTTAAAAACACCTAATTCTGAAACTCCTGCTAATTCCAAAAACAATGTAAAACACAATAAAGTTGAACCAAAATATCACATAACATTTAATAATTGCAAATATATTTATAATTTACAGATTAGTTAAGTTATATATACAATTTTATAAAAAGTCCCAACAAAAACTGGTTACATTTAAATGATTGGATCTGAAGCCAATGTAGAAGTCTTTTAGTCCCCTAACTTCACCTTCCCTAAATTATAAAAAAATAAAATGTTTTGATTTCAAGTTAAAGATGACTAGATGGTGTTATCACATTTTAAGACTTAAAAAAGGAAATGTTTACTTGTCTGCACAAAGCCTTTCATATGCTACATTGATACATAAAGCACCATTGCAAGACTTTAAGTGCGTAAAATGTTCAATTAAAACTTCCAAGGATTTTAAGACTGAAGTTTTAACTTTGTTCTAACAATTAGGATCTGGACAAAACTGGTAAGAATTGTTTTTCCCTTGTCCAACTTTAAAATGGTCCCTTTTGTCCTTCTCGTCACTGTCTGATCACTTCTCTTAAAGGAGGGTAGTAAATGGAAGAATTCTTCACCAGGCTTTTACATATTGAGTAGTGAGGTTGGCATCTCAAGAGAACAATTCTCCAAAATCCAGTAAATGTAAAGTGTCAGTTGCTCAGTCATGTCTGAGTCTTTATGACCCCAGGGACTGTAGCCTGCCAGGTTCCTCTGTCCATGTAATTCTCCAGGCAAGAATCCTGGAGTGGGTTACCATTCCCTTCTCCAGGGGTTCTTCCTGACCCAGGGATCAAACCCAGGTCTCCTGCACTGCAGGTGGATTCTTTATCATCTGAGCCACCAGGGAAGCCTAGTAAATATAAAGATTACCCATTATTTTCATATATGCACAGGTGCAAGATTTAAAACCCCAAAACACAACCTAAGTCTCTGAAATAAAATAGTATACTTCAGTCTGGTTTTAAAAGAATGCCTATACATTTTCAGTTTTCTTTTCAAGGCAAGTAATACCTTCTTTCCAACTGAC
Organism: Redunca redunca; assembly: GCA_006410935.1. Lineage (NCBI taxonomy): Eukaryota > Metazoa > Chordata > Mammalia > Artiodactyla > Bovidae > Redunca > Redunca redunca. The sequence goes on along the minus strand of SJYQ01013810.1, from coordinate 40,232 downwards.
ACAGCTGATGCTTGAAACTTAGCATTTCCATGGTGTTACACCAGACTCTAAAATGCATTCCCTATGATTACCTAAAATAGAGGGGCACAAAACACACTGAAAAAGAGCTCTGCAAAAATCTGACCAAGTTTTATGCTGTTGTACTCTCAGAGCAAACCAAATAGAAAAAAAGAATAATGACCAGGTAGATTATAAACTGAGGTAGTAATCCTGCAAGCACTTCTGATGAAAACTTTGTCCTCACTCTGAAACAACTTCAAAATTAAGAGGTCATCTATTCTGCTCGTGCTTTCTATTACTGGTAATAGGAGGCATGTGACGTAAAAACAGACCAGAAAGTTGTTGGTTAATATTCCCTCAACCTAACATACTCACATCATGTAGTGCTAACTAAACCAAACACAATCAGTCACTGCAGAAACTTCAATTCAAAAGTAGGCTTTGGGATGAAGATATTAAAACTTTCAATCTGTTAAATCTATAGATCTTTCCTGAAACTACAGGCCTTGCCATTACTTCTCTATTAAAAAAGAACACAATAAACTTGGATGTTGACTGGAGTCTGTATTTCACACTTCAAACTGGGAACTTCAGAACTGCCCATTTCCAAGTTCACAGTGTCACCCTCACAAGCTGTAGAAGTGACTGTGCTGAGGCATGATATTAGTAACACTGGTTTTCTTTTGAGAGCATATACAACAAAACCAAATTGCTCTGAGATGTCTCTTGTTCTTCTTCCTAAGAAAATTCTAAGCTTTTAAATTTAAAAGCAACTATGACACAATTATTACTTTCTGGAGTCTTTTAACAATTTCTACCTGCTGAAGACACAAAGAACCACTCAAGTGGAAATTACAGTAACATATACAGAATCCTCTCCAAAAAAGAGCTTACAAAGAACTTAAATATGTCAGATGTTAAAATTTGGCAGAAATATGCAGCTTTCCCAAAGTAGCAGAAAGTACTGCACACACAGGTTTTGTGGCAGTCCTTGGAAACATTTCCTAGGTAAAGCTTAACCTAGAAACAAAAACCAACCACATATTTTCAACCAGTCATTTTTAGGAAGAAAAAAAAAAGACACACGATAATGTACTTTATGTTAAGTCGTATATACAAAATTATTTTTCTTAACATTGAAGTAGAAGGGTCAAATCACTGAATATATAGAAAACGTAACAGCCCAGTAATTTCAGAATGTTGAGAGGAAGGGAGAGCCCAGAATTTTTAGACAGATGCACATAATTTAAATTAGAATGGGAAATGGGCTTTGAACCCTATAAATATTGTTTCCCAAGAAAATAAGTTTCCAAAGTGCAAAATTACACCTTAAAAGGTCCCCTTTACACTTCAGCAAGCAAACAACATCCTAGAACAGATCCAACTAAACAAAAAAGGGAGGATTAGAAATCACACCATCTCATCCTTCATTTTCAGGGCCTGGCTTCAAACCTGGACATTTCTGAGTGGACTATGTTGCAAAAAAATATTAAACTAGGTCACTGGATCCAAGCTGCACATCCTCTAAGAAAAAGTTGAAGGACAGCTGCCAATTTTTGTTTTTAGAAGTAACCTCTCAAGTAAGAGGTAGTGTATGCTAGGGCCAGAGGCTGTCCAATCATCTTAACATTGCTCAAAAACATTAACTCCTTTGAAACATGTTTGCTGGAGTCTATTAAACATCTTTTCTCTGTGCTCAAATGTCAAGCAGTATCCAATAGCTTCTTCTGTTTCTTGAATTCGTTTCTGGAACCTGCATCCATCCCGTGCAAATTCTTCCCATGGTCCTTTTCGATCCTCATCACCGCTTATATAATACTCAGTAACTTCTTCAAGGAAGGTTACCTATAAAGATAAGAGTAATTTTAATCTCAAATATAACAGAAGTAAAGAAAGAACAAACTTGTACACTCTTCCAAAATGACAAATGTTTTCTAAGTATTTCAGAAATATATTTCTGAATGCTTTTATTACAGCACAAAAGTTCACTTCTATTTCCTTTTTAAGTAACTTTTCAGTGTTTTTCAATTCTTGAATCATAAACATGTAGTAGTAGTATTATATTAATTACTTTTATAATCAGAACACAGAAGAAAAAGTTACTTAGTAATCAAACTGCAACAAAATACATTTTTAAGGTTATGCTGGAGAAGGCAGTGGCACCCCACTCCAGTGCTCGCCTGGAAAATCCCATGGGTGGAGGAGCCTGGTGGGCTGCAGTCCATGGGGTCACGAAGAGTCGGACACGACTGAGCAACTTCACTTTCACCTTTCACTTTCATGCACTGGAGAAGGAAATGGCAACCCACTCCAGTGTTCTTGCCTGGAGAATCCCAGGGATGGCGGAGCCTGGTGGGCTGCCGTCTGTGGGGTCGCGCAGAGTCGGACACGACTGAACTGACTTAGCAAAAGGTTATGTTACTATAAGAGACTTTGTAGTTAAGATAAAAACCCTCTTTGTATTCTTCATTATCCTATCACCATATATACATGCAATTGTGACTACTGCAATATATATGATCACAGGTAAGGGACAGTTCCTTTTAATCCCTACTCAATTTCTAATATAAAAATATCTTTTTAAGATATCAAACACCAAATGTCAAAACTTGTTTTAAAGTACATTCATTACTTACATCAGCTAATTCCACTGTGGCCGGCTACTTTCATTCCCTTTACATCAGGCCAAGGAATACCCCCGAGGACAATTAGTAGATATGTAACACCTTACTAAATATTGCATTCTAGCATTACTCATTCATTTTATCACCAAGATAAATAACATTTATACAGTGGTTACCATATGCCGGGTTCTTTTCAAAGTACTTAACAACTTTCATCTCACTTAATAACACATACCCTATAAGGTATGTATTATCATCATCTTCATTGTATAAATAAGGAAACCAAGGTAAACTGACTCATTCAAATCACTCAGCTTCCAGGGGTGCAATCAGGATTCCAACTCAGCCCAGCCGAGTTGTGGAGCCCGGGTCCACAATCTGCACCATGTTTGCCATTTAATAAAGCATTCCCAGATCTGAAAGCCTCATTCTAAGAATTGGGAACTATTATCCATTATTCCCATACACCTAAAGAATGAGATGTAGTCAAAGGTTATAAATAACTTTACCATATTCCAGACATAATCTTTTATAAATGTTGCTTCTGGTGCATAGTCATAGTAACATCTACTTGACTCATCTCACTTTTCACTCAGTGAGCAAGCTAAAGAGACATGAGGCTGGGCTGAGATCCCTAAACAAGAGCTATCATTTAAGGCAAAGCAACTATGAGTTTTATCTACTCACCTCATTTAAATCATGCAATAATTCATACAACAGCCATTATTATTATTATTATTATTATTACTATAAGTTAGTCAGTCAAAGCCATGAGAGGTCAAGTTACTTCCCAGCTCTGGCTATCTTCCTCAATCTGTTGGCCCTAACCACTTAGGAGTAGGGAACACAAGTCTCTAGATGCCAAGTGCTCATTCCATTGCCTCACTTTGTTTATCTATTCACTAAGCAGGCCATTTTGTCAGGGACCTTTTAAAAACATAGTGAAAAACGTTTAAGACAGAATTAACAAAAGTGTGAACTAAAATCTAATTTTTAATATGCCTTATTTTGCTTCTACAGCTAAGACATAAGAATGCCACCATTTAGGGACATTTTCTACCCTAGGGAGAGTTTCAAAGATTAAGCTGGTCATTTGGAGCCAATGGATTACAGTTCTTTCCACTTGAAACTCTGATGCAACAGAATTTGAGGTCAATAATAATTCACCCATGACTTTATCTTTCCAAATAAAAGTAAAGGTAACTAAAGAAACTTTTGCTCCACAATAAAAGATACCGTCTGTTTGTGGGGATTTCTCTTCAATTAATAACCTCAGGTGAATTATTTTTAAAAAGGCAATTAAAAACATTCCCCAAATAAGGTTACCTTTGGAATGTGTTGAAAGAGTAAAATAAATGCTCCAGGAAGTTTTAAGACTAGCCTGGGAATAGGAAACAACTACTCAAGAAAACCAAGTAAGTGACCATCATAATTACAAATGATTAACCTATAGTGGGCCAATGACAACTTGGACTGCNCGAGGCGGGAGCCATCTCTGCGTTGAGCGGCTGGGGATAAGACGAGGCCTCATCCAGGCAGCTGCTCTCTGGGCTCAGCGCCTGGAAATCGACCAGTTCGCAGCTTCCAACGCTGCTCTGACAGCTCAGCTCAACCCGGGGCAGGCAGTCCAGATAGGAGGGGTTCAGCAAATAGGAGACGACACTGACATTGCTTAAGCGCTGAACGTTGAGCGGTCCAGAGGGCGAAGGGCCAAGCTCCGGGTCGGAAAACAGACGCTCTTGGACGCTCCGGGGCACCAGCTCCACTCCCCACAGCGGCTGCTCCAGAAGAAAAGCATGGGCTGCGGAGTCCAAAGCTCTTCCCGTGGCTTTAAGTTCTAATTCCAGATCTGGGGGCGAGCACTGCCAGTGGAGGGCCCCCTCTAGCCAGTCAAGGGGACCGGCGGCCGCGTCGGCCGAGGGGTCGAGCCGCAGCGAACTCAGAGCTTTGGGCGCCGAGGGGGCGGCAGGCTCCTCCCGGGCCCTCAGGAGGCCGTAGCCTCCAGCAAAGTCTAGCCATCTGGTAGGGATCATCCCACCGAAGAGCTGGCTCCAGACCAGCAGCTTCTGAAGCAAGCCCGGGAGCGGCGCGAGGAGCTGGGAAAGCAGCTGCGTCCAGGAGCTGCTTCGGGGCTCGGGCGGGGGGCTGGGAGCCAGCCTGGGGTCGGGTTCCGGGGCGAGCGGTGCGGGGAACCTGGCCGTGCCTGATCGCGACGGCCGAGGGAAGAAGGAGGGCAGCCGGAAGCGGGGGTCCGGTTCCCGCGAGCCGTCCGCCGCCGGCTCCATCTCCCGGTGTCGGCAGTCTCTCAGGGAGGTAGGGACGCGGAGCTCGAGGCCCTACACAGTCTCGGCCTTCCCCAGCGGCGGGGTGGGTGCCCCAGGCCGACCCCCGGGCCAGCAGAAGAGCCAACAAGGAGAGCGGCTCCGGCCGCGGGCAGCGGGCCACAGTCCGGAACGGCGGGCACAAGACGCGGCGGCCAAGGCGACATCCATCCTGACAGCGAGAAGGGTCCTACTCCGACCCGCGCCGCTCCACCATAGATAGGAGCCCTTCCGCGGCGGCGGCGGCTTCCTTGGAGGCACGGACCGTGGAGATTCCCCTCAGCAGCGCGACCCCGGAAGGGCTGGTCTGGGAGGGCAAGCGGGTGCAAGCGAAGCTCAAAATGGCCGCAGGGCCAGCGCCGCGGCAACACCGCTCCAGGCAGGCTGACTAGACGAAGGATGGCGGCCGGCTACGCCACCAGCCCCGCGCCGCCTGACGTCACTCGCCGGGCCGGGGGCGGGCCCTTCCGCGCTCTTTCCTGCGGCCGCCGATTGGCCGCGCCCAGGTCCCTGTCGGCTTCCTTACTCTCGGTAGACCCGGTTGCGCGCGGGAGGTTGCATCAGCCAGGCTTCGCGCGTGCGCACTTGCAGCTCAGCGGTCGCCTAGGAAACCGCCCCTCCGCCGCGGCCGGCCCTCTTCCGCCCTCCGCGTTCCTCCGCTCCCGACCTCGGCCCTCTGGGCCCAAGGGAGCGGCGTAGACTGGTGGAGGGGGCTCTGAACTGTTAATGGTGTGGTACGTACCAACCCAAGAGTCCAAGTGTACACGTATGTCTTAGACTTGCATGTATTTATGCAACACTGTGGTTCCAGTGTTATCACTGCTAAGTAGATCATCACGCTAAGATTTAAGTCCAGTAAAAGTTGGGAAATCTGTAAATATATATATGGTGTTAAAAACACTAATAATGTGGCGTGATTAGTAAGTCTTAAGTGAAAAATGAATCATCATGCATTCCTGCCTGCTCGGGTTTAGGATTTCTAAATAACGGTTTAGCGTTACCTAGGATCCAGCTTCAGAGAAGGCAATGGCACCCCACTCCAGTACTCTTGCCTGGAAAATCCCGTGGACGGAGGAGCCTGGTGGGCTGCAGTCCATGGGGTCGCGACTGAGCGACTTCACTTTCACCTTTCACTTTCATGCATTGGAGAAAGAAATGGCAACCCACTCCAGTGTTCTTGCCTGGAGAATCCCAGGGACGGCGGAACCTGGTGGGCTGCCGTCTATGGGGTCGCACAGAGTCGGACACGACTGAAGCGACTTAGCAGCAGCAGCAGCAGGATCCAGTTTCAGAGAAGGCAATGGCAACCCACTCCGGTACTGTTGCCTGGAAAATCCCATGGACAGAGAAGCCTGGTAGGTTGCAGTCCATGGGGTCGCGAAGAGTCGGACATGACTAAGCGACTTCACTTTCACTTTTCACTTTCATGCATTGAAGGAAATGGCAACCCACTCGTGTTCTTGCCTGGAGAATCCCAGGGACGGGGGGCGCCTGGTGGGCCGCCGTCTATGGGGTCGCACAGAGTCGGACATGACTGAAGCGACTTAGCAGCAGCAGCAGGATCCAGCTTTGAGGTCTTTCAGCATCTAACCCACATAAGTCTTTTTCATTAAAAAATGTGAACTGTTTCTCAGGTGGTGTCCCTGTTAGTTTCTTCAAATGAGGCAAACAGAGGAGGAAAGAAACGGAGCCCCTAGAACTGTTTACTCTCCTCTTTGCTTCCCCTTCAAGTCATATTCAAGTCGTATTTGTATCCTGAGCCCCTAGAACCATGGGATACAACACCCAAAGAAGGAAGCACAGAGAATTATCCTTTGAAAAAAACTGTCTATCAGAGGGTAAAAAGTGTGGAGAAGGAAATGCCAACCCACCCCAGGATTCTTGCCTGGGAAATCCCATGGACAGAGGAGCATGGCAGGCTACAGTCCATGGGGTCGCACAGAGTCAGACATGATTGAGTGACTTCACTTTATAATCTTAGTTGCTACATTTGATTCTTTCTTGTGAGTTTGATCTTAGTCCATTTCTTTATTTCTAATAAAACTTTTTAAAAACCTCTGAAGTCAAGTATTTGTTCAGAGGGAGTGTAGCAGGTTTGAGCCCTGAAGACAGCAATTAGATCTTTTAGGAACCCAGAGGAAGCCAGCTGCTCCTCTTGCTTTGTTGAGACTGTTGGAAGAATGGCCACTTCTTTCTAGGAAACTAAGAGGTCCGCAATTTCTATGGTTTATCCCTTTTTATCTTATTATCCATATCTCTAGCAATACCTCATTTACAGTTCAGAAAAAATGTATTAATAATGGGAGTAAGTTTAATGACAAGAGATCTGGGTATGCAGATTAAATACTCAAAGCTCAGTGGGCTGGTGAGTGAACTAAATTTCTAATGTCGTTCCTCTCCTAGATAGATTAGAGGCACAGACAGCAGCTAAAATCTGTTATGTACTCACTAAAGCTTTTTTTCCCATCATCTGCAGAATAAAGGCTCTGTACAGTCTGTCCTTTCCCTATACTTTTCTCGCCTTCTCTTCAGTAACTTCCCTTCGTGCTGGCCATACTCTGAGGAACACTGGATTTGTTCCATGCCACTATTCACAGTTTCTCAGTCAAGAAGGCCCTCATCTCCTCCGTTGTATATCTACCCATGCTTCAAGGTTCAGCTCCAATGTCAACACCTTCTCGAAGCCTCTGCTGACCTTCACAGTCAGAACTATACCGCTGTACTCCATTAGAGCATGTAACACACTGCTCTGTATATATCCCTGTAAATGTTCTCTCCTGCTGGTCTCTGCTTGTTGAGGGCTGTATACCAATACCTCGCACAGTAGTTCCCAAAGTATGATTTGGGCACCCCTGAGGATCCCATTTTAAAACCCTTCCAGAGGGTCCTCAAGGCCAAAATTATTTTCACAATGATACTAAGCTGTTATTTTTCTTTTAAACTTTCCTTTTCTCCTGAATATATAGTACACACGTATCTTCTAGAGGGTACATGATATGTGATCTGGCAACAGACTGAATGCAAAAGCAGATATGAGATCCCAGATGCCTTCTAGTAAGCCAGATATGAAAGACATTGGGGGAAAAATGTAGAACAATGCCCCTCTTCTCACTAGACATTAAAAAAATTTTTTTTCTCTTATTTATGTTAACATGTAATGGGTTTATATTTTGTAATTAACATTTTAAAAAATTTTCAGGTGTGAGTTCTAAAACGATAATTATAGATATAATTTACATAAACAAAATTATTTGGGGTCCTCAACAACTGTCCTTCCCAATTCTTAAGGAAGGGATCCTGAGACCAAAACGTTTAGGAACCACTGACCTAGGATGTTGACTGGCACATAATTGGTGACCAATAAGTGTTTGTTGAATGAATGGAAGAGTATTAATACTTTAAAATAATAGCATCTTCCTTGTGGCCAAGTCTCTTACATTCCATTCAGCTTTGTCATAACACCACTTGCCTCCCCCCACATATTCCTTAAAACATCTTGAGTGGGCCTTCCTTTCCCATCTGATCATTGGATATATAATTTTTACTTTGCTTACCTTGGCATTTGCTCTAAAGGGGAACAATGGGATCATAAAGTACTGGAAAACTTTAAGAATATGTGACTTTGCCTTGTCAGTCTTGGTAGGAAAATAAAGTGTGAGCCACCTCCTGAAGCCCGCTATCGAGCAGGCAGCGGAAGGAAGGTGGCTCTGTCCGCAGAGATAGCACCGTCTTGCCAGGGCTGTGTGCCTGCTGGTGAAGACAAGAAGTCTTTAGACAGGCAAGCTGACTGGCAGTTTGGCAGAAGATAATTTAAACCTCAGTTATATTTACTTTAAAAGATTTTTCAGGGTCTAAGGTAAAGGATGTGTAGCTCTTCCCTTCATTTTTCAGTCAGTACCCCCTCCAAAATTATTTTTCAAGTATCTCACACTCTGGAGCCCACCTATCTTTCCAGCTCACTGCCTTGAAACCCCTGTTCAGCTGCTATCACTGCCCTCGCCAAACCTCCAAACCATCACAGCTACCACGTTTTTGTGACTCATCACCCTCCTTACCCAATCAAGAATCTCGTGACCCAGTATGAAAACTACCCCCATGCAAAGACCCTTCATTCTCATGCTCTTCTACGCCAGTATTCTTCTCTGGCAAAATTTCAACCCTAGTGAAACCCAACTATCCACTTCTTATAGTCTTGCCGAGCTTGAGAGGAGCACTCAAACGTGCTGATCGACTCACTTCCTATTTGTGATGACAAATGTCATCTACGCCAGGCACTCTTACATAGTTCGTTTTTATTTTATTTTTTGGCCAAGGCATGCAGGATTCTAGTTTCCCTACCAGGGATTGAACCCACCCCCACTGCAGTGGTACAGGACCTGAACTACTGTGCCGCCAGAGAAGTCCCCGTAGGTAGTTCCTTAGCAGCTTTGCATCGCCTATGCTGAGACTGTTTCACAGCGTTTATTCAAATTTCCAGCATCCCCATACACATTCTTCTCAGCTCATGGACACACCTTATACTTCACTGAGAAGACAGATACAACTGGACCCAAACAACTTCATTTTTTCAGCACCAAATCCACCAATCTACCTGCATCTGGACCCACATCCTCTGCTTTTGATCCCATTATAAGCGAAGAAGCCTCTTGGATCCTATCCCTTCATGTCCACTTGAGGAATCTGGCCTCCTTTATCTCCTCTTTCCTATAACATGTAATTTTTTTTTCTTAAACTAGTTGAACACTCACATTAACGCGGGTTAATATCACCTATCTTAAACAGCAAATAACTTCTCCCTAGATACTTGCATCTCCAAGTTTCTACACCACTGCAGCAAAAGTTTCTCAAGAGTTGTCTACTCTCACAGCCTCCACTTTCTCTGCACTTATTCTGTCTTCAGGCTACTGCAATGTGGGTCTCATCCCAAACACTCATTAAAACAGCTCTTACTGGGACATTCCTGGTGATCCAATGGTTAAGAATCTTCCTTCCAATGCAGGGGACACAGGTTCCATTCCTGGGTGGGGAATTAAGATCCCATGTACCATGGGGCAACTAAGCCCATACACATCTCAACTAGTGAGCCCAGGCACCACGAGAGAAGTGCAGTGGCCACCACAAAGCCAGTGCAGCAAAAAGCAACCCAAATTTTATCAAGATCACCAGGAACATTTTGCCAAATCCAGTTCTCTTACTTGTGGGTTGATGTGTGCACCCCTAAAAGATGTTGAAGTCTTAATCCCCCAGGACCTACGAATGTGACCTTATTTAGAAATATCGTCCTTGTGTGTTAAGATGAGGTCATGAGGGCGTGCCCAAATCCAACATGACTATGTCCTTATATAATGGGGAAATCTGGATGCAGACACGCGTGCACACATACAGGGAGAACACCATGTGAAAATGAAAGCAGAGACTAGGGTGAGGTACCTACAAGCCCAGGAAGGCAAAAGATTACCAGCAAACCACCAGATGCTAGGAAAAGGCGTAACCAGATTATCTTTCTCAACTCTCAGAAAGAACCGATCCTATACCTTGATCTTGGACTTCTGCCCTCCAGAACTGAGATCAGTTTCTGCTGTTTAAGCCACCCAGTCTGTGTCCCTCGTTACAGTAGCCCTTTTCTTCAGAATTCCATGACATCATTACCTCGGTGTCCCTACAATTCCAGGGACTCTTCCTCTTCCTCTAAATGTTGGCTGCATCAGAGCTCAGTCACCTGTTGCTTTGTTTGTTTTTAAGCTCTCTAATCTAAGTGATCTCATCCAGTTCCGCAGCACTAAATGCCAACTTCCGCTTCTAAACTCCAGACTGACCCTTCCCTTGGGCTTCAGATTCCATCATCCTACTTCTCCACTTGGATGTGCAGACATCTCAGACTTACCATGATCAAAATAAAACTCTTGAGATCCGCCAAGCCCATCTTCCCCATCCCATAATACCCCTACAGTCCTTTTCACCCAGTTGCCAAGCCCCTAAACTTAGGTGCTAAGTCACTTCAGTCATGTCTGAGTCTTCATGACCCTACGGACTGTAACCCGCCAGGCCCCTCTGTCCCTGGGATTCTCCAGACAAGAATACTGGAGTGGGTTGCCAAGCCCTTCTCTAGGGGATCTTCCCTACCCAAACCCGCATCTCCTGCATCAGCAGGCAGATTCTTTACTGCTGAGCCACCAGGGAAGCTCCTATCAGTTCTACCTTCAAAATATATCCAGAATTGAACTACTTTGCACCATCCCCATCGTAACGTCACTCCCCTCCTAGACTACTGCTTCCATTCTTGCTTCAAACAGCAACCAGAATGATCTTTGACTACGTACAGTGCTATAATCCCTTTCTCAAAACCTTGTAATGGCATCTCCATCACACTGGGAATGAAATCCAGAGCTCTGATGGACTTTAAGACTCAATTCAAATATCTCCCTGTGACACCCATTCTGCCTGCCCAATCCCTCACCTTTTGCACCTTGTCCGGGACACAGCATTCTAACCGGGTTTCCATGTCTGCCTCCCTAGCTGGACTCTGAGTTCCTTGAGGACAGGATCCACATCCTTGTTATCTTAGTAGCCATTGTGCTTGGTACCCACTTGACCCAGAGAAGGCCATCAGTGTTGTGAACAGACATATCAGACAAATCCCAGACACCTGAATTACCTCTCAACTTAAAATGCTGCCTCACTTTTGAACTTTCAAGTCTAATCTAACCTTTACCCCCCAAGCCCTAACAAGTCCAGTTACGTCATTTTTACCACCTGTTTGAACTCAGAAAATCCAGTCTCCTGGGCTTCTGTTTCTCTTCTCCCTGGGCACCCCTCCCCCCACACTCCCCAGTCCTCATTCCCACTCCCTCTGGGTGGTTCAGATTTCTACCCCATTTGGCCAAGAAATTTCCTTAACTAAGACTCTTGCCAGATTCGAGTTCTAACTTTTAAAAAGTCCACTGGGACTTGCCTAGAACTGCAGTGACATCTCAAAGCCACTTAGAAACACAGAAGGTAGGTTATCACTTACTACTGTTACTACTAAAAGTCCCTTGGAAGCCCCACAAAATTTCCCAGCATGAAATATGACTCCACACTGGAGATTTTTGAAAACTTCTGAGTAAACTGCTTGCGACAAGGGTCACATCACCTCCAGCTTTCATGTGGGTTCAATTCTGTGCTACGGCTCGGCCCTAACAATACAATCGTTGTGTGGCATCTCAAAGGTTGTTTCCTCTCTTATGAAACAGGCTTGGTTAACTATCAATAGGCAGTAAACTTCGTAAATGCAGAGAACCATCTTCATTGATCTTTGCAATCTTTGCTACCTGGTAGAGAGGGAAATGGCAACCCACTCCAGTACTCTTGCCTGGAGAATCCCATGGATAGAGGAGCCTGGCAGGCTACAGTCTATGGGGTCGCCAGAGTCGGACACGACTTAGTGACTAAATCAGAGAGGGCCCAGTGCACAGCTCTAAGGACTGTATTCTTTGCGGTGGAGGCACGCCCCCAGGTAGCAGTGACTGGTGAGCACAGTAAATGTTTGTTGACAGTTAACAAATGAGCCTACTTTCCAGCACAGATGTAATGAAAAATGACATGTATGTTAAAACACTCTAAAACTAGCGAGTGTTTAATAACTTAAAGGATTGTATTAAACACTGCCTAGAAAAAGTAGCACAGGTTTGGAGTCAAACCTGGGTTCAAATTCTAGAGCCAAGGCCGACTGGCTATGTCCTTAGGCAAATTACTTAATTACTCTTGTCTGTAAACTGGGAGATAATACTACTCACCTGATCAAGTTGTTGTACGGAACGATTCAGCTGACACATGCATATAAAATCATTTATGGAACCATTACTAACATTATCATCTTTATCTCATATGTCAGATGTTTTAATCTAAACATTTAAACATAAACAAATCTTGAAAATGATAGTTTTGTTTTTCTAAACATCATTTATTAGAAAATACAATTCCAGAGAAAGTAGGAGATACAAGGACATCTGGGAAGTGGGTACAGTACACAGATCTCTTTAAATCAGGGGCATCGAGGGTCAAAGTAAAATGAGCTACAGGCAAAAAGCCAGTAACACATCTCTGGTCCATTCACCTGGAGAAGTTCCACCTCTGCTCCCCACTCTCCCAACTCCTGCTCACAGCAGCCAGCTATATTCTTGGCATTTTTACTTTAAAAGTTTATAACTTCCTTATTGCTCTGTGGCTTTAATCAATGGTGCTTCTTTCTCCAGTTATGGAATGAGTTAACAAAAGGGGAAATTTCTGATCCTTGTTGGAGCTGGGGAGGACAATCCAAAGAGTATCCCCATTTAACTCCATTCCCAAATCACTGGACACAGCCACCAATTTAAAAAGTTAATACCAAATTCAAAGTCGCTCCTTCTTTTCTCAAGGAAGACAACCCTTTGGAGTAAAGCGCATGAGTGAATTTCAAATCCATTTGGTAGGGAATGAAGAGTAATAAGAGTTCAGAGACCCAGTCCCTCCCTCCCAGCTCAGCTCAATCCAGCCTCCACGCAACCAAAGAAAATCACAGGAAAAAAACCAGTTTTGATGGGATCCCCCACCCGCACCCCTTTTCTTCAGTTAGGGCATCCCTTTGGCTCCAGAATAATAGGTTTATGGCCCCACAGAATGAAAGAAATTCTTATAAAAAACACGACAGAAGTGGGAGTTTGGGAGAGAAGCAGTGACAAGAAAGGAGTGGCAGGTGATTAGGCCAGCCCGCAGGCGGCCCCGCCGGCGCGTGCAGCCCGGAACCCTCCCCAGGGCCAAGACACCCTCGGCCAAACCCGGCAGCAGTCCGTCCCACCGGAGGAAGCTGAAGGGAGAGACCTAGGGGGGACCACCCCAGCGTATTCACAGGGACAGCATGGTCCCCAGAAAGGCTGACAGAGGGGCAGAAGACAGTGTTCAAGGCATGTCCTAGCAGAATAGGGCCAGACCAGAGGGAAAACTCCCCCCAGACGAGCCCAGGTCCCTGAACACAGGTCCTCTGCAGAACCCCGTCCGGAAGGCCCTTCCTTACACACACAGGCATCACATTGCTCTCCTTTGGAGGCAAAATCAGACAGGCCCAGCATGCAGGCCTCAGTCAAGCACACCCAGCCCTCCCTGCCCCTCCTGAGCTGCTTCAGGGAGGGAAGGTGCTCCCCAAGGGCCCACTGGGCCCCTCCCCAAATAATTCCTATAGATAGAAACACAAGACAACAAACAAAAACCTAGGGGGAAGTCCAATAAGAACCTTAATCAAAAAAAGTCCAAACAGTCTTCCTCTTTTGCCTTCTGGGGCACATGTACGTCCCTTCTCACAAGGCTTCCTGTCCAGTTAGGACAACATTACTATTTCATTTTTTAAAAATAAAAATAAAGATACCCACCCCCCCCTCCCACTAAATGCTACTTCTACAGCACACCTCACACACCTCAAACCAGGCATTGCTCCCTTGACACAAGGTAAACTTAAAACTTTGCTGCAACCTCACAGCCTCCACAGGGCTGCTCATCACAACCAATTCAAATGCAGTCTACAGAGGAGGGGACAGCAGAGAGCATCTTTACTCTCCCTGCCTCCCACCCTGGAGGCCAGGACGGCAGGGAGGCCCACCGAGGGCCATGCCCCTACCCGAGGAAGGGACGAGTCCTCTCCCCGGCTCTGCCGTGAGCCTGGGGTCCCGGGCCAGGGCTCCGCTGTGTTCATAAGGTCTCAGGACTTCGAGATCCCAGTGCAAACCAGCCAGTCTTCTCCTGGGCCAGGTCCAGCTCTCGCAGGCGGATGTGCACCTCCCCAAGGAGCACATTCTCCCAGAACCCTTGCTCACTCAGCACACTCAGCTGCAGCTCCCGCTGCTGCAGGTCGCCCTTGGGGATTCCATCATACACCAGCTGCAGACGCCAAATTGGGAAGAGAGGGAAGCAGTGAGAGAGGGAACACGCAAGGGGGAGATGCTTGTCTGCGGTGGTTCAGGGACTTGCCAGGTGGACCAGTGGCTAAGATTCCATGCGCCCAGTGCAGGGGGCCTGGGTTCGATCACTGGTCAGGGAACTAGATTCCACTGCCACAGCTAAAGATCTCACATGCCTCAATGAAGACTGAAAACTGCCACAACTAAGAACTGGCACAGCCAAATAAACAAATAAATACTGGGGGGGAACAAGTGACCCTAACAAAAGAAAAAATGTTCTGGTTAAAAAAGAATGGTAGTTTGTGGTGGTTTGATCTGGCTGAGCGTAAGACCACTTAACCTCCCCAGCCAAAGTCCAAGGGAATACAGAAAGCATACAGTACCCAAGGGGACCTTCGAAGAACCCTATTTTCAGCTCAGCTCAGGGTTCCAGCAAATGAAGGCTCAGCACTGGGGCCACAGTTCATTATCAGCAAAGGACCAGCAGGCTCCTCCTCCCCACAGACCACACCCAGCTGTGGAATCCCTACCCTAAGTATCAGCAAACATTTTAACATAAAGGGCCAAATAGGGAATATACTAGGCTCTGTAGGCCATACAGTTTGGTCTGTGTCACAGATACTCACCCCACTGGTAAAACGTGAAAGCAGCCACAGGCAAGACTTAAATGAACAGGAATGGCCATGTCCCTATATGGCTTTATTTACAGAAACAGGCACAGTTTGTTTATCAACCCCAGCCCCACCCATCACCTTCCCCACATACCATCTCATTGTAGGTGGGGTTGCAGGTTTTCCGGGCCACTTTGGTTTTCTTCTTAGTGGTTTTCTGAGGGTCAGGAAGGAGGTAAATCTTGACATAGGGGTCGGGATCATTCCCATCCTGGAGCAGTTGCTACAAAGGGAGTGAGAAACCAAACCATCTATCTGCCTCTGTATCACTATTCCTGTGATCACTCCCTGATCCAGTCTCTCTTCTCCCACACCCAGCTTCTTGCAATGCACAATAATTTATGTTTCCCAGCCAGCCTGCTGCATTCTGCCAGAAACACCTACCATGGTGACATTAGATGTCATCCTAAAACATCAATCAGATCACCCATGACACCAGTCTATACTCTGTATATGAATGATCAGAGCACACCATAACTTGGTCTGTTCCAAATGAACTGTAATATCCCCAGATATCTTCACCCAATGTCTGTCTACTTTGTCATTTGACCCAGGAAACCCCTAGTGCAAGATAAGCAAATAAATGAGTCAGAGAGATTAAGTTGCTTGTTCAAGGTCAACCAATTAGTGACTCATGCAGGCTGATGCTTTTAAAACTTCAGTCAGATCTTGGCATGCCTCTGCTCAAACCCTCCAGTGGCTCCCATCTCACTCAAGGAAAAGCCATGCTCTTGAGCGCAGGACCACGGCCCTGGTCGGCCCTCTCCGACCTCAGCATCCACCATTCTCCCCCTGCTCCAGTGCTGTCGGTCACACGGGGCCCCCTGCAGGGCCTGACACACATGGCCCCCTCCCGCACCTCCTCATCAGTGAGGGTTTCCCTGGCCGCTCTGAGAAACTGCTGATGCCCTCCTTCTACCCTGGTATTCCTCACTGCTTTATTTCTTACCAAAGTGCTTACCACTATCTGACTTGCCATGTATTTTACTTAACTGTTTCCCTCTGCCTACCATATTGTGAGCTCCCTGAAGGCAGAGACTTTATTTTGTTGCCCTCCTGTCCAGAGCTAACATACCAGTGCCTGGCACGCAGTAAGGGACTGATGAAGATTTGTTGGCTAAAATGAATGAGTGATGCTGTGAGAGTGAACCCCTATCACCTCTGATTCCAGACCTCATGGACCTCCTGCCACACATCAGTGCCCCAACCTGCAAAAGTCCAGGACTCTGTAGGTATTCTATGAGTTCCCTTCCCCTTCCACTCATAAGGTTCTCAGAAACATATCAAAAATTTAGTAATTATACACTTCCTTGATTATGCTTGAAGGATGTCATATGGCTGCCTTACCTCTATAACCAGGAAACAGGCCCCCGGGGTCTCTCTCTTATAATAATCAGCATAATAATAATACCAGGCACTACGTTAAGTACTCTACATGCATTATCTCATTCAACCCCTATAACAACCCTATGAGGCAGACTAACATTATCCTCATTTTAATGAGGCTAAGACCAATTGGGCTACTTGCCAAAGGCCACAGGTAGTAAGAAGCTGTGTCCAGCATTGCTTGGTCATACCATAGGCCTAGCATCGGAGCAGGCCCACTGGGGATTCATTTAGTGACTTTTGTGATTACTCTCATGAGAGGGGGGTACAAAAAAGGTCTCATCAGTCAGAAAAGTGCCAGAAGATAAAGATCCAAATAAGGTCTGTGTATGCACTTACCAAGCCCCGGATGTGCATCACCATGATGAAGAGTTTATTGTTTTTGTAGGAGATGGACAGTTTCACCTCTCCTCCAACCTTCCCGACTGGCCGGGCCCATGTGCCTTCTGTAGGGGCAAAGGACAGAGAGGAAGGTCAGGCGGCCAGCCCTGCCCCCATCGGGTGCCAGGAAGATGTCTCTGTTTTCTTCTGACCCCCTGCCCTATCTCCATGTCAGATTCCTGATATCCCATCAGGGATCGGCCACGTGGCATCCGCGAGCATGACTTAGGTTGCTGTCTGCAAGCATGACTTGGATTGGGGTGAGTCTATCCAATTTCAGTCTGTAAGTAGATCCAGTCCCTGAGAAATCTGCTCAAGGAGCTGTGGACCCCACAGATTCTTTAGCCAGTAAGCCAAGGAACAGAGATGAGTCAAGGAGAGAGACCTGGGAAGAAATGGGGGCAGGAAAAATTACCTTTCGGAAGGTTCAGAGAAGTTAAATTGGTTCTTAAACTGAAGAAAGTAGGGAAAACCACTAGGCCATTCAGGTATGACCTAAATCAAATCCCTTATGATTATACAGTAGAAGTAACAAATAGACTCAAGGGACTAGATCTGATAGACAGAGTGCCCTGAAAACTATGGGCAGAGGTTTGTAACACTGTACAGGAGGCGGTGATCAAAACAATCCCCAAGAAAAAGAAATCCAAGAAGCAAAATGGTTGTCAAAGGAGGTCTTACAAATAGCTGAGAAAAGAAGACAAGAGAAAGGCAAAGGAGCAAAGGAAAGATACATACAGCCGAATGCAGAGTTCAGGAGAAGAGCAAGGAGAGATAAGAAAGCCTTCTTAAGTAAACAATGCAGGGAAATAGAAAAAAAACAACAGAATCACAATGGGAAAGACTAGGGATCTCTTCAAGAAAATTAGATACCAAGGGACTATTTCATGTAAAGATGAGCACAATAAAGGACAGAAACAGCATGGACCTAACAGAAGCAGAAGATATTAAGAAGAGGGAGGAAGAATACACAGAAGAACTGTATAAAAAGGTCTCAATGAACCGGATAACCATGCTGGTGTGATCACTCACCTACAGCCAGACATTCTGGAATAAGAAGTCAAGCGGGCCTTAGGAAGCATTACTATGAACAAAGTTGGTAGAAGTGATGGAATTCCAGTTGAGCTATTTAAAATCCTTAAAATGATGCTGTTAAAGTGCTGCACTCAATATGCCAGCAAATTTGGAAAACTCAGCAGTGGCCACAGGACTGGAAATGGTCAGTTGTCATTCCAATATCAAAGAAGGATAATGCCAAAGAATATTCAAATTACCACAAAACTGCATTTATTTCACTTCCAGATGTACAAGCTGGGTTCAGAAAAGGCAGAGGAACCAGAGATAAAATTGCCAACATCCATCAGATCATAGAAAAAGCAAGGGAATTCCAGAAAAACATCTGCTTCATTGACTATGCTAAAGCCTTTAACTGTGTGGATCACCACAAACTGTGGAAAATTCTTAAACAGATGGGAATATCAGACCACCTTACCTGCCTCCTGAGAAATTTAAATGCAGGTCAAGATGCAACAGTTAGAACCAGACAGGGAACAATAGACCAGTTCAAAACTGGGAAAGGAGTACGACGTCAAGGCTGTATACTGTCACCCTGCTTATTAACTTATGCAGAGTACATCATAAGAAATGCCGGGCTAGATGAAACTCAAGCTGGAATGAAGACTGCTGGGAGAAATATCAATAACCGCAGATATGCAGTCGATATCACCCTTATGGCAGAAAGCAAAGAGGAACTAAAGAGCCTCTTGATGAAGGTCAAAGAGGAGTGTGAAAAGGCTGGCTTAAAACTCAACATTCAAAAAACTAAGAACATGGCATCTGGTCCCATCACTTTCATGGCAAATAGAATGGGAAAACAGTTGGAAATAGTGACAGACTTTATTTTCTTGGGCTTCAAAATCTCTGTGGACAGTGACTGCAGCCATAAAATTAAAAGATGCTTGGCTCCTTGGAAGAAAATCTATGACTAATCTAGACAGCGTATTAAAAAACAGAGATGTTACTTTGCCAACAAAGGTCCATGTAGTCAAAGCTATGGCTTTTCCAGTAGTCATGACTGATGTGAGATTTGGACCGTAAAGAAGATTGAGTTTCAAAGAATTGATGCTTTTGAACTGTGGTGCTGGAGAAGGCTCTCGAGAAGTCCTTTGGAGAGCAAGGAGGTCAACCAGTCCATCCTAAAGGAAACCAGCTCTGAATACTCACTGGAAGAGTAACAGGTAAGCAAAGCCTGAGCAGGCAGCCCCTGCTGGTCCTCATCACTCTGCACCTGTTACTGGGCAGCAGGTCCTGCTCAGCAGCGGCTCAGGTCCCTCGGCAGACCCTGCCCACAAGCAGCCACTGTCGATGAGCAACGTCCATTTCCTGCTCAGCTACTGGCCAGGCCTCAGCGGGCCCCGCCCACTGGTAACTGTCAGCGAGGGAACACTGGGGCAGTGACTGAGCCAAGGGTCGGAGGTACGGTGGTCATCAGGTGGAAGTGAGTAAGAGGCAGACCCAGGCCTTCTCCTGGAGGCACTCCAGCGTACCCAGCCTCGGGCCAGTGGTGAGCTGGGGGCCCCGTGGAATAGACTGCGGATGACTCCTGGCAGCCCTCACTCAGGCCCTCCACTAGCCCTGGCCCTGGCCTTTGAGAAGTGGTGCCCCTCTCCCCCAGCCCTGTCTCTGTGACCCTCTAGCAGTGGCCGTCTGCCTGGTCACAGTCTGGGGCACCTGGTCTCCCCATTTGGGCAACCTGAGGAGACTGAGGACCAGCTGGGTTGGATGATGCCAGGCTCCCTCAGGGATGACAGCTGGGCAAGACATGGGAACCTGGCCCTGAGGAGCTGCCAGCTGAGATATGCCTCCCCTTAGCCAGGACTGGGACCTTGGAGGGTTAAAGTTGTGCCCTGGGACTTTGCCCTTTCTTATCAGGACAGAGAATAACATTTGTCCAGCAGAGATTCACAGGAACGTTGTTACCTGACCACTGACCTAACTTCAAGAACAAGACTCTGACACCGAGAAGTCTGCAAGAACTAACCACACCCATCCGTCACCTTTTGCTTTCAGAAAGCCTTGCTGAAAGCTTTCAGTAACATTGGGGTCCTTCGGGCATGAGCCACCCATCTCCTTGTATGAATCTGTAATAAACCTTTCTCTGTTCCAGGCTCTAATGTTTCGTGTTGATAGGCCTCACTGTGCATCGGGCACACAGGCTTGCGAATTCGGTCACAGAAGGACTGGTGCTGAAGCTCCAATACTTTGACCACCTGATGCAAAGAACTGACTCATTAAAAAAGACCTTGATTCTGAGAAAGATTGAAGGCAGAAGGGGAAGACAGAGGATGAGATGGTTGGATGGTGACATCGACTCAATGGACATGAGTTTGAGCAAACTCTGGGAGATGGTGAAGGACAGAGAAGCCTGGTGTGCTGCAGTCCATGGGGTCACAGAGTCACAGGGTCACGACCGAGTGACTGAAGCACAACAACAGGGAAGCTGGCAGAAACGTCACAGACGGCCCCATACCTGAGGACTTGGGAGCCAGGCTGCTGCCCGCAGTCTTCTCATCCCTGGGCAGGGGGTGGAAGAAGGTATACACCAGATCACACTGGAATAGAACCAGAAAACAGGGTCATTCCTCAGTAAGACAACGGCACAATGAAAAAAGGAACTCTTCAACATTAACAGAGACTTACAAAATGTGATAACCAAATGTAATATGCAGTTCTTATTTGGGTCATGGCTCAAAAACACCAACTGTTTAAATAGTTTTGGAGACGACAGGAAAATTCTAAATATGGGCTAAGAGTTGGGTGGTGTAACAACAGTCCAGTTATGTAAAATTATGTCCTTGATTTTTACAGAAGCGTAGTATTTAGGGGTAGAATGTCATGAGGGCTTTGACTTACTTTAAAATATTTCAGAAAAAACAGATGAAGCAAACATGGCAAAAAATAATACCTGTTTAGGTGATGAATATATAGGTATTCATTATACTGTTTCTCTATTTTTCTATATGTTTGAAAATTCCCATATAAGAAAGCAAATAAAAGTAGTCACATCAACTCAAAAGCAGTCTGTTCTTGGCATTCCCTGGCAGGCAAGTGGTTAGGACTCAGAGCTTTCACTGCCTGGTCCCAGGTTCGATCCCTAGCTTAAGCCAGCCTTGGATAAGGACTATAAATCCTACTTTCGAGAATGTTTCCTAAACAATTAGGGAAACAAAAACAAAAACTAAAATGTGTGATAATACCCACTCTAGCATTAATAGTGAAAAGGTGGGGAGGGGCATTATCTAAATATCTTTCAAGAGGCGAATGGTTAAAGAGATGGTATTTCGAGTCAGTGTATTAACTTAGCATAGATATTTAAAGTTATGCTAACTATAAACACTTCAGTAAAAATAAAAAAACCACTATAAAACTGTAAAAGTCACATTTATATATGGCCAGATAGGAAGGAAACATGGAAATGGGGTTAGACGGTTTTTTGGGGTGATGGGACTCCTGATGACTCTCTGTCTTTATGACCATTGTAATACCAAATTGTAACACCACTTGTTTAAAAGAAAAATCCAGGTGGTGCACATACTCATTTTGTTCAGAAACCTTCCACTTCCTCAGGCTCCTTAGCACAAGCACTGTGTGGTGGCAGCTGACACAGATCTGTGTCTCCGTGTGCCCGGCTGTGTGTCTGGGTTGCACGTTTCTGCACGCAGCTCAATGGGGCTGGTGCCACGACCCACCGCCCTCCCCGGACAGACCCAGAAAACGCAAGCGCCTTCTGCGATGGCCACCCGCCTCCGTCCACACTCCCCACCCCTCAGCGGCGCCAGGCCGGCCAGGGACAGAGGGCCACCCACCTCGGCCACCTCCGGGGCCGCGTGGACCAAGTGCCAGATGTAGCCGTTCAGCTCCTCCCGGCGGCGCTCGGCCCCTGCCTCTCCTCGAGAGCGGCCGATCACAAAGCGACTGGGGAAGCTGGCGGCCGGTGGGAAGACGGTGAAGAAAAGGAAGCAATAGCCTTTAGTCCCATTCCACTTTCATTTTCAGCCACCTGATCCACATTTCTCCCCGGCCTCCCTCCCCAGGGACCTCTCCCCGACTCCATGCCTCGCCTGGCTCCGCAGGTCTGTGCCGAGGACACGCGGGCAGCATCTCCCACTGGACAATTCCACGGACCCCGGAAGAGAAACCCAAAGTGCTGAGCAGAGCACTGCAGCTGCCCAGAAGTGCTCAGGCAGCTCTGGAGCTGATCATGGTACAAACTCTATTTGAAAAACTGCTCCTTAAAATCGCTGTAGAACACACCTAACATAAAATTTACTCTTACCCATTTGTAAGTGTACAGTTCGGAACTAAACGCACTCGCACTGTGGTGACACCATGATCACCATCCCTCTCCAGCCTTTTCCTCTTGCGAAACTGAAGCTCTGTGCCCATTAAGCAGCTCCCCGTTTGCTCCCTCCCCTGGCAACCACCATTCTACTTGCTATTTCTATGAATGTGACTACTCTAAGTACTTCATGTAAGTGGAATCATGTAGTTTAGTAATATTCCATTTTGTATATACATATCTTCTTTATATATTTCAAAAATACTTTTTAGAAGATTAGACACTTCAAAACATCTTGAGACGCCATCAATCCCCTGCCTTTAGACCCAGTTTGCTGCCCTGGCAGGTGCCCCCAGGCTTGTTTTTGAGGCTGGAGGAAGACCACTCGAGAGCCTCAGAAGCGCTCGGCCAGCAGGGGGAGCGCTTGTCATCGCGCATTGCCAGCTAAGAAAACCAAGGACGCAGGTCTTGACTCCCAAGGGCCGTGCTGCCCTTCCAGCTACCCCACAGTGCAGAGAGCAGGCGCAGCAGTTACCTGGGCAAGAGGGAAGAAGGGAAGAGCAGCCGCAGCTTATTGTGTAACTCCTGGAACTCCTCAAATGTCCGCTGGATGTAAGTGGCCTCGTGAGCATTCTCTCGCATCACCTTTACCACGTAAATCTGCAAAGCCCAAATCTAAGTGAACACACCCTGCCAAACCAATGAAGAGGGCAGGTGAGGCGACGGGGGCGGGCGTGTGCGCGTGTGCGTGCGTGTGTGCGTGTGTTGGAAGAGTTATGCATTTCAGAAGGAAGAAGATAAAAATGTCTCTAATGGAGACGAAGACAATATATGTATGCAGGAAAATGAAAGCAAAGATTCACAAGAATCCTTAGTTCACAAGACCCTCAGCTCAGAAGAAACAGCCATCCAACTCATCTCCCTGACAGCAGGCAGGCCACTTGGGCAGGGGAGGGGAAAGGGTCTGCAACTGCCCCCAGCACAGGGTGCTCAGCCAGCTCCAGCGCCCACAGTGTGGAAGGAAAAGAAACAGAACCGCAACAAACTGGGTGGCGGGGAGCAGGAGAGAGTCACACTGGAGCAGACACTTACATAGCCCTTGTTGGGGTGGAAGACCTTCTCGTGGCGACAGAGAAACACACCGCTTATGCGGCCTGAGCTCTTGAGAGTGTGTGTTCGTGGAGCAAAGGAGAGGGTTAGCCGATCATCTGAGCCTAAAAACTTCATCTGAGCCAGGTTATGAATAAAAAAATTGAGCTTTGTGGCTACACTGCCAAGGCTGGACTCTATCAACCTGCAGAAGGACGGGAAGAAAAGGTTACAACCACAGACCCAAGTCCCCACTGCCTGGGCAGAGCTGTATCTCAAGGAATATCGCCCGACACCTGAGGCTAACACGCAGCTCAGATCAGATCATTTCCCCTGTGTGCTAGCCTTATAAGGACATGACTGCACACAATGATCTGAATACAGTTTATTCCTGTGGACCTTGGGGGTCTCATCTCCCCTCACTGCCTGCCTGGGGCAAAGACAGTTAGTCCAAAGTAGGAAGGAACTGTGGGATGCCACCATGGGGTCACCACGTACAAGTCTAAATACTGTTGTCAAACTGAGTTTCAAGCTTCAGTACAACGGATCCCCACCAAACAAAACCCAACACAGAGATTTTAGTTCCGAAGGAAAGGTACTGTATTAGCCCCAGAGAAAATTTAACTCGCTAACTTCCCAAAAGGGTACATAATAAAATGGACAAAACCGGAGACATTAGTACATAGGCACTTTCCTGCTTTCATACATAATGTGTCTAAAAACATCGAATATGGGAAAATGGAACCATGAAATTCCATGTTCTGACAAGGGGGCGGGTCCTGATCGAGAGAACTAAAAACTATTACAAAATCCCTATTGTACACGGCCCCACAGACAACGTCTTTGACCGTGACCTGGTGAGAATGCAAGCAGGGGATCGCAATACCTCCGTGTGAAGGTCAGCACCCCAGTACAGGTGGGAGACTGAGCCTGAGAGAAGCAAAACGATTTACCCAAGTCAGACAACTGACCCATGCTGTCAACTCTAAGCTCTGCCACCAGAGCAAAGCCTCTCCCGTCTCCCTAGCCCAGCTCCTCCCCATCGAGCGGCCTGGAAGTTACCTACCAGAACGGGCAGCACTGTTTCATAGGCAGCGTCTCACCTGGTGAAGTAGGTAGTGGCATTGGCCTCCGTGTCCTGAGGCCTCAGGGCATCGTACACATACTTGAGGTCTTCCAGGTCTGAGAGTTCAGGGATCCCACAGGACAACATCTAGAGGAGCAAAGAGGAGAGGGTGTCTGAAACGACCAGGAGTCCAAGATTTTCTACAGCTTCGCTCCCTAACCCTTCTAGAGGGTGCTAGAGAGATGCGGTGGGCAGCGGCTGGCAGGCCACAGGAGCGGGGGGGTCTGGAGCAGGAAGTCAGACACCAGCAGACACCACTGTCCCCAGGTGGTCTGGGCCCTGCCTTTATCTCAGGCTCAGAGAAGCAGGTCTCCGGAAGCAAGACGGGGAGTCTTAAAGATGGTGTCAGACGATAAGAAGGAGGGGTTCAGAAAGGGACGGAGCTCCTCACCAGGCCCAGAAGGTTGAGGAAGAGGTGGGTGTGCTTGCGAATGAGGTTGTAGGCTTGGCAGCAAAGGTCAACAAAATCATGGAAGCGGCTGGAAGGCTTGTCACCCCCGTTGATGACATACGCCATGTCCGAGGTGAAGACAAAGGGGGCGCGGTCCCTGAGCCAAGGGGAACACACAGGCAGCAGGTCAGCACGTACGAAGGAGGGGCTCACCGTGTGGGCTGTCAGGGGAGCTTCCCCTCATCCCTCGGAACCTGGTGACACTGGGTCCACGGGCTCCTCCAACACTGTTTCTTTTCCCACTTTAACCTTAGAAGGTCCCCAGACACGTTCACTGGTCCCTTGCCTGTGAGCTAGTGATGTTCCTCCGGGTATCTGGTACTTCTTTTGGCTGTGGTCTGGGCTCATTTCCCCTTGCTCGGCCCTCAGCAGGCAGGGAGGAGGGCTGGTCCCTGCCATCTTCTGCAAGGCCTCAGTGCTCTCTTCCCCAGAGCTGCTCAACCCAGGGGCCACACTCTGCAGCGTGGGGGACTTCTCCCATCGCGGGCTTGCGTTCCAGCTCTGCACCATTTCCGGTGACCTCCCGAGCCTACACGCACATGCTGGCTTCAGGGGGCTGCTTACCGCTTGATGTTGCCGAACATCTGGGCATGGCCCAGGAAGCGGCCGAAGTCGATGTGGAACATGTGGCCAGTCGTCTTCAGCATGATGTTGTCATTGTGTCGGTCACAGATGCCCAGGACGTAGGTGGCCACACAGCAGCCGGCACAGGAGTAGATGAAGTTCTCTACAGCCTGAGAGGAGGGCACACAGACAGCAGGACGTGAAGCCGGTGCACAGGGACCCCAGGGGCAAAACCAGGCTGACCCGAGCCCGCCCTGACCCTCTCCCAGGAGCCCAGGGGCTCTCACATCTGCCTGCTCAGACTTCATCACACACTGACATACACACTGAGGCACACAGAAGCTTGTCCTGTATCTTATGGGGCAAAAAGGAGACGGGAGGCTTATACGCATATATCCACTATCTGCAATATATCCGTTATCTGCAATACATGACACTTTCTGCACCTTTTTTTCTCCTCGAGAAACTGGTTGGAAGGACAATGGGCTGATTCAGGAGCCCAGGCCTGACCAGCCCAGAATCAGGCAGGCTTGATGTTTACACCTTTCCCGCCTGGTTGTGGGGACCTTACCTCAAGCATAGCGCCGAGGCAGCAGACTCAAAGGTCCCCTTCTGACCCTGCTCAGAATTCTTCTGTCTCCTCATCCCCAGTAAAGCTCCCATTTCTGGTGTTCTTGGTAACCAATAAATGCTAGTCTACTTAAATTCACTTCACTCCAAGAAAGAGCTGAGGGAGTGTTAACATTTCTAGAGGGTGTTTTACACTTGAAAATCAGACATCTTTAGTTGGTAAAATGTGTTAGCGCTATTTCTGGGCTTAAAGCAGGAGGGGGAGGAGTAAGGGGTTGGATCTACCTTATTTTATCTGGTTAATATCTGCCCCCTTATCTGGCTTTCCAGTAAAAATGTTTGGAAATCGTGAATGGACACCTTTCATCCTCCAAATCCTCTTTGGGAGGTTCAGAGAATTCCTAAGACCTCAAGAAAGACCTGAGCAGAGGCCACATCTGTCAGAGCCAAGCAGGAAACTGGGCGTGAGAGAAAGTTTCCCAGCTATAGAACATGCCCTCGCCACCTCCCTCTGCAAATTTCTATCCAGGCTTCAGGGACCTTCCTGAGTTCCCAGACCCTCCCAGCCCGCACTGGCTCCTCCCTGCTGATCCCCTACAGGCACCAACACTCACTCAGGGTTTAGTACTCTCCCTTTCCCAGGGCCCAGGGATCCTATCTCCCAGCAGCCTCTTGGCTGCTCCACAGGCCTATTTCAAAATACAGAAATCTCCCAGCTACTTGTTAAATTAAACCAGATGACTAATCCCTAGGAAGTCAAGAATAGAAAGTTCGTGAAATGTACGTTCTGGAAAAAAAAAAAAAGATGACTTCCATGATAGGGAAATGCGTAACTGCAAAGAAACCACTCAATAACCCATCAACTCTCATTCTTGACCCTCTCTACCTACCTGTCTTCTTGTCACAGGTATTCTTGCTACCTGAAATGTATCCTGTTTCGACTTACGAAGCAGCTGGATGCCTATACTATATCACCAAGTAAACGACTAAAGTCTCCTCACTGATTATACAGGGTGTTAGTGCTTACTGGCAGGAAGTCGCAACGTCTAAAGAGAGCGCTCCTGATTTAAGGGGTTTCATGTGTAGGATGGGGGTACTCTGTTTGCTGAGCAGGTGGCCAAGGGACAAGCATCTCTAGCTCTTCCCTCCTGGAAGGCGCCATAAGAAACTACCTGCTTCATCCTAGTAGGAAGGCTAGAGGAGCTGAGAGTTACCTTTGAAAGACTGATATTAAACACTGAGATGCTGAGTTAATTTCTCTCTGTGTGTATTCTTGTTGTACAAACTTCTATAACATTTATTATGACTCTTTATTACATTGGCAAGGAGTAATCACAATTCCAACACCAAGTACAGTGCCTATCTATGGTGGCTATTTAATACCTGAAAAATACATGTTAGTATAAATAGTATATGGAGTCGAGGGAGGGTGGAAACAATATTATTTCTTTCCAAGGGTAGAGGATCTTAACATTCACAACATAGAGGAGGTGGGTTTGGAGGGATGGGGAAAGGAAGAAACGGCTTTCCTGGCAAAGGGAACACTACTCTCTAAAGGAATCTAGGAAATGGAAGTGGCTCCCTAAGCTATAACGTAAGTGACCGTAAGACGGGGAGGCGCAGAGGAGGAGACCACAGGGGTCGGCGGGGCTGGGTTACAGAAGGCTTTGCAGCAGTGTCGTGGACGATAAGCTCATCTCTTAGGACACAAGGAGTCCTTGAAGAACAGAGAGCAAAGGAGTGATATTAGCAGTTTGCACTTTATTTTAAAAGCCTCAGAAATCAAGCAGAGAATGAATGGGAAGAGGAGAGGCATTCCAGCGGTTCAGGGGGCAGACAGAAACCGGCTGAAAGAAGTCGTGAGAAGAAGTAAGACAGAGTCAAGAGGCCTCTGGGGAACAGAATCATCAGGGCTTGGTGAAGCAGAGTGGAGGCATCAGGAAGACTTATGCCTCAGACCTCCCTGGTGGTCCAATGGTTAAGGTTAAGAATCCACCTGCCAATGCAGGGGACACAGATTTGATGCCTCATCTGGGAAGATTCCACATGCCGCAGGGCAACTAAGCCCAAGTGCCACAACTCCTGAGCCTGCGCTCCAGAGCCCGCCTGTTACAGCTGCTTGAGACCACGTGCCCCAGAGCCCGGCTCTGCAGCCAGAGAAGCCCCTGCAGAGAGAAGCCACGCACAGCGATGGAGACCCAGCAGAGCAAAAAGCTAAATGGAGTAAAATAAAGAGCAGAGGACTCGCGGCTCTGTCTTGGCAGACCACAGAGTCTTATCACTCAGGAAACTCACAAAAACCAGGTTTCAAGAGGACAAAGAGAGCCAGAAAGCTCAGTTTTGACTTGAGTTTGACGCACAGGTCAACACAAGCAGAGGTCCAGCAGTCGGGCGGTGAGAGGGAAGAGGGAACGGCTCTGGAAGTCATTAGCAAGGAGGGTAAAGTAACAGATGATGAACTGGCCCAAGAAGAGTACAAAGAGCTCAGCAGGCCAGGAATTAAACCCTGGGGAATGCAAACACCCATGGCCTTGGAAGACCATCTAATTACATGTTCACTAAACAACATTCTGATTATAATTTGGCTGCCCATGTAAGTTCTCCCTGAGGGATAAAAGGCACTGGTCAAGAAAAGTCAGTATATATAGATCCCCATAAATTCACGTTCTGGTTTAAGGTCATTCTCCTACGAGTGTGGTGATTATGACTTACTCTCTCTCCCTTAAACATGATTAACCCAGAGGCAAGAGCCATGAAGCTGTGGACCAGCCACAAAACCCAGCAGGTCACCAAGCCCTACCACCCAGGAAAGCCCCTCCCGAGGAAAGTCAACTACCTTTTCCGTCATCTCTGTGTCATTATCTACCCTCAACCCTGCACGCCACAAACCAACTCCATAACTGGGAACAACCGAATGAGCCTTAATTCACATCTATGAAAAAGAGGAGTTGGATAAAATAGATAGCCAATGGTAATTTGCTGTATGACTCGGGGAACTCAAACAGAGGCTCTGTAATGACCTAGAGGGGTGGGATGGGGAGATGGGAGGGAGGTTCAACAGGGAGGGGACATATGTACACCTATGGCAGATTCATGTTGATGTTTGGCAGAAAACAAAATTCTGTAAAGCAATTATCCTTTAATTAAAAAAATACATTAATTAAAAAGAGGAGGTGGATAAAATGATCTCTTAAGTTTCTTCCAACTCTTGTTCTGCAAAGCACCACTGGAGCCCTCGGAAGGCACAGGAGGACGTGGACAGGACCCATCACTGACACGGCACCCCTTCCTCCAAACCCAGTCTGCCAGAGGAACCAGGGAAGGCTTCCCAGCTGCATACCAGAGGAGGCACT
Organism: Redunca redunca; assembly: GCA_006410935.1. NCBI lineage: Eukaryota > Metazoa > Chordata > Mammalia > Artiodactyla > Bovidae > Redunca > Redunca redunca. The sequence continues at coordinate 10,450 of SJYQ01013810.1, read as the reverse complement.
CGGTCAGCTTACATCAGGCATGTGACCCCCTCCAGACACTGGGAGGCACTAGTTCACCAAGAGTGCTTCTTCCCTCCCAACACAGCTGAGCCGCCTTCGCTGTGCACACGCANATTATCAGCCAGAATCAATGATGAACACTGATGCAAAAATCCTCAACAAAATACTAGCAAACAGAATCCAACAACATGTTAAAAGGATCACACACCATGATCAAGTGGGATTTTTATCTCAGGGATGCAAGGATTCTTCAATATATGTAAACAAATCAATGTGTTACAGTATATTAACAAAGAAAGAAAAACCATATGATCATCTTAATAGATGCAGAAAAAGCTTTTGACAAAATTCAACACTGATTTATGATAAAAACTCTCCAGAAAATGGGCATAGAGGGAACCTACCTCAACATAATTAAGGCCACATATGACAAGCCCACAGTAAACATCATTCTCAATGGCGAAAAACCGGAAAGCATTTCCCCTGAGATCAGGAATAAGACAAGGAGTCCACTCTTGCCGCTACTGTTGCCCACACTTGCAACACAGTTTTGGAAGTCCTAGCCATGGCAATCAGAGCAGAAAAAGAAACAAAAGGAATCCAAATTGGAAAAGAAGAAGTAAAACTGTCACTGTTTGCAAATGACATGATACTGTCCATAGAAAATTCTAAAGATGCCACCAGAAAACTTCTAGAGCTCATCAATGGATCTGGTAAACCCGCAGGATACAGAAGTAACGCACAGAAAGATCCTGCATTCCTAAACACTAACAACAAAAGATCCGAAAGGGAAGTTGGGGAAACAATCCCATTTATCACTGCAACAAAAAGAACAGGAATAAACCTACTCAGGGAGGCAAAACACCTGTACTTAGAAAACTGAGATACTGATGAAAGAAACGAAAGATGACACCAACAGGCGGAGAGATACACCCTGTTCTTGGATTAGAAGAATCAATATTGCGAACATGACTTTACTACCCGAAAGCAATCTACAGAATCAATGCCATCACTATCAAATCACCAACAGCATTTTTCACAGAATTAGAACAAAAAGTTTTACAATTTGTATGGATACACAAAAGACCCCAAATAGCCAAGGCAATCTTGAGAAAGAAAAATGGAGCTGGAAGAATCGGGTTCCCTGACTTCAGACTAAGCTACAGTAATTAGGACAGTGTGGTACACGAACAAAAATAGAAATGTGGATCAATGGATCGGAAAAGAAAGCCCAGAGATTAAACCCACACACCTATGGTCACCTAAACTATGACAAAGAAGGCAAGAATATACAATGGTGAAAAGACAGTTTCTTTCAATAATTGGCACTGGGAAAACTAGACAGTTACATGTTGAGGAATGAAATTAGAACACTGAAGACCATACACAAAAATAAACTCAAAATGAATTAAAGACCTAAATGTAAGACTGGACAAAATGCTTAGAGAAAAACACAGGAAGAACACTCTTTGACATAAATCACAGCAAGATGACCCACTTCCTAGAGTAATGAAACTAAAAACAGAAAGAAATAAATGGGCTCTAACTAAACTTAAAAGCTTTTGCACTGCAAAGAAAACTATAAATGAGATGAAAAGACAACCCTCAGAATGGGAGAAAATATTTGCAAACAACGCAATTGACAAGGGATTTACCTCCAAAATATTCACATGGCTCATACAGCTCAATATCAAAAAGACAAACAACCCAATCAAAAAATGGGCAGAAGACCTAAATAGGTATTTCTCCAAAGAAGATATAGAGATGGCCTAGAGGTACACGAAAAGATGCTCAACGTCACTAGTTATTAGAGAATTGTGGATCAAAATTAGAATGAGGTCTCATCTCACACTGGTCAAAGATAAAAAAAATCTATAATCAATCAAGGCTGGAGAGGGTATAAAAAAGGGAATCCTCCTACACTGTTGGTGGGAATGTCAATTGACACAACCACTATGGAAAACAGTATGGAGGTTCCATATGACCCAGTAAACCCACTACTGGGCATATGACCTGAGAAAATCTTAATTCAAGAAAATACATGTATCCCAATGTTCATCACAGCACTATTTACAATAATCAAGACATGGACACAACCTAAATGTCCATTAACAGATGAATGGACACATGTGGTACAGATACACAACGGAAAGCTGCTCAACCATAAAAAGGAATGAAACTGGGTCATTTGTAGAGAAGTGGATGGACCTAGAGCCTGTCATACAGAATGAAGTAAATCAAAAAGAGAAAAGTAGATATTGTATAATAAGGCGTATTTGTGGAATCTAGAAAAATGGCACAGATGAGCCTGTTTGCAGGGCAGAAACACACACAGACACAGAGAATGGAGGCAGCAGGGGACGACCTGGGGACTGGGACAGACATGCACACTCCTCTGCGTAAAGCAGAGAGCCGGTGGGAGGTGCTGGATAGCACAAGGAGCTCAGCTCAGTGCCCTGTGCCAACCTAGAAGGCGGAATGAGGGGGCCGGGGGAGGGAAGACTGAGAGAGGAGGGATATGTATACATGCGGCACAGTACTATGCAGCAATTATAGGTCAATTAAAAAATGTATATATACTAAGGGGAAAGATACGCCCCTGCTTTCATATTCCACACTGACTCTGCGGTCTCCCCAGCTCACAGCTATAATCTTTTACTTTTAATTTTTATTATGGGATTTCCAAATACATGTAAGAGTAAAGAAGGGTATCATGAACTCACACATAACCATCACCCAGTTTCAAAAATTATCAACACTTTGCTAATTTCGTTTCATCTATTTCAATTACCCAGCCCTGCTTCCCTCTTCTCTCCTCCAGCCTCCTCCTGCCTCAATCCCATCTGGAGTATTTTTAAGTAAATCCCATACATGTCATTTCACTCATAAGTATTCCAAGTATAACTAACAAGGACATAATTATGGCATTAACTCTAAAAATTTAACAGTCATTCTTTGATCTGATCTAGCCCAATCTATATGCAAATTTCCCACAACTGTCTCAAAAAAAATCTTTCCACAGTTGGGTCTGTTAGGGTCAGAATCCAAAGTCTACACAGTGTACATGGTTGCTATGTCTCCAAGTCTGCTTCACGAGCCTCTCTCCCTGCCTTCATTTTTATGCTGTTTCATAGTTTCTAACGGAATAATCCTGCCCTTTTCATTTTCCTGGAGAAGCACAGAGTTCATGTTAAGGAACGGCAGAAGGGCATGAAGCAAGGACGCCCCCCACGGCAGCTGCCCAGCCATCACCCCACCCACCCCCGACTGACCTCTGCCCCGGCCGGTGGAGAAGCAGCGGAAGATGACCATGCGCATGTCCAGGCCCTCCTGGACCCAGATCTTGCTCATGATGCGGATCATCTGCAGGGTCAGCATGTCCTGGCGAAGGTCGTCCCCACACTGGATGAAGCAAGACAGTGACCAGAACCGCCTCGCTCACCTCCCCCAGCTCACACCAGGCCCCAGCTCCCTCCTGGGAGGGCAACCGTGGCCCAGACCACACTGGCCAGGCACCGCCCGGCTCTCCACCTCAGCCTTGGACCTGCCCACCCAGCTCCCACCAGGTCAGACACCAGAGAGGGGCCAACAGCCACCCTTTATCCCTGCGCTACTGTGGCCTTTCCCCAACCCCACACCCCCAGCTGAAGCCAAGTCTGGGTCCCCTCCTTCATGCAGCCCTCCTAACCATCCAAGTCAAGTGTTTACACCTTGGTGGAGCTTACATACAGCACATGTATGTGACTAAGCCATGCTCATGCCTCTCACTCCCCCCCTGGACTGTATGCTCTGAGCCTATATTTATTCCTCAGAATCAGGGACAGCCCAGTTAGAGGAACCTCAAGATTCATCTAAGTCCAACCTGCACCTGATACATGAATCTCCCCCTCAGCATGCCTGTCACCGTCATTCAGCCTGAAAACCCCAGGGACAAGCAGGTTAGCACCTTATCTACTTTGTTGCTGGCCTTCTAGAAAACACTTCTGACACAGGCTGTCAGCTGCCTCCCTGTGCATTCCAACACTTCCTAGTTCTCTGGACCCACACACAGCCGATCTGTTTCCTTTTTCAGCCAATAGTCTTTCATGCACTATAGCGGCAGCATGAGTGCGATTAGCAGGACGAGAAGGGCCCTGAGGCTGTTTCTGCCTCCAGTGGACTCCCTCCCCTCCTCTCCACTGCCTACACCCCACCAGGCTCGAGAGGGGGTCCTCACCTTGAAGATGACACGGATGTTCTCGCCCAGCGGGTCCACGTTTTGGAAGGAGAGCTTGAGGGGAACGGCGTTGGAGTTGAAGTAGGAACAGTCCTGCCGCCGTCCAGAGGGTAGTGGTGAGGGTCAGGTTGGCCCAGGCCCAGGCGCGAAAATGGCCGCCCCACCGCTCCAGCAGCGGCCGCTCACTGTTTCCCCAGGCCTCTGTGGGCCCCCCCTCCTCTGACCCCGTCACCCTCACCCCGGTCTAGCTGCTGCGCCTGACCTCCTACCCCTTCCGTTCACTCCACTGCTGCACTGCGTGACTGCTGGCAATCAGGTGTCCCATCTATACTCTCCCCTAAAACGGGGCTCACAGTACTGACTTCAGGAGAGTGGTGAGGATGAAACGTGACGTCAAAGGGAAGCACCGAGAACACGGCCGGGCACAGGGGAGTGCTTGACAGACGACAGACCGCCAGCTGCCCTTCAGCCTCGGCATCACCAGGACAGAGCCTGACCCAGCCACACCTAGCCACCCACACACTCACCCCACCACACACACACCCACACCACACACGCACACCACACCCCCACACACCAGACGCTTACCCACACCACACAC
>SJYQ01013809.1:156152-173344 GCA_006410935.1 Redunca redunca | reverse complement strand
AGGCTCCCGCCAGGCGGCATTTGTGGGATGGATGAATGAATCGCGTCAAGCAGTTACTAGCGACCAACCATCATGGCTTGCCCAGGACCGAGGGGCTTCCTGGGTGGTAGGGCTTCCAGTGCCAGAAGCACGAACGCCTCAGTGAAACCAGAGAAGCTGCTCGCCCTGAGTGACCCCCGCGCGGCAGGCCTTGGGTTCAGCCTTTACCATCCCTGTTGGACCCAATCCTCGTGTCTTAGGTCGGGTCCCCTAGAAGCTAGAGCCCCACTCAGGGATCCAGGTGCACGTGCAGTATTGAAGAAGTGCTCTCGACAGGAGCAAGGGAGGCTGGGGCAAGATGCCAAGCGAGGCTGTGGTCCCCGCTGGAGACTGGCTTCTGCCCAGCCCCTTCCCTGCCCCCCAGCTCTGGAGCGCTGAGAGCACCACGGAGGTGGCCCCACCTTGAGGGAAGGGGTCCTGGAGAAGGGAGGCACCGAGGGCAATGCTCGGGAGAGGGGCAGCTGTCAGCCGTTAGCGGCCAGCATCACTGCGGCTGGGGGACTGGGGCTTCGTCCTGCAACGGGGCTCAGACCACGGCCCCCTGGTGTCCACTGCACTTCATCACAACCGCGGGGAGAGGTGAAGGATGGGAACATCCCTGACAGCTCTTTTAGCCCCAAACCACTCCATGCAAAGGCATCTGTGGTCCCACAAAGGCTGCAGGCGCCCCTCTCTGCCCTCGCCTCACGGAACTCCCAGGCCCCCACCTCTTCTCCGGTCCCCGCGCGCCGCTGCGTGTCCTCCCAGTCGGCTCCCTCCGCCCGGCCTCCCGTTGGCCAAGATCTCTCCCCGGCTGCCTCCTGCCCGTCATTCGGGTTTCAGCTCAAGTGCCACCTCCTTGGTGTCCCCCCAACGCCGCCAGTCACTCTCCACCGTGCGAGCCAGGCTATTTGCTTCCAGGCACTCACTGCTATCTGAAATGACTCTTTTCCATTTGTGTTCTTCAACTGCTTCCTATCTGTCTCCATCTCCAAATACAAATTCCCTGAGGGCAGCGAGCCTTTCTGTCCATAGGGACTCAATAAATTATCTGTCCAGTGAACAAGCGTGTCCCCACTTTATAGATGACAAATGGCAGCGTCTGAAAAGTCACAGGACTTAAACGAAAGGTCACCTGCTACTGAGCGGCGGAGCCGGAGATTAAACCGGGGAGACCACAAGGCTGGGCTACCCACCACCAGTCTGTCCCACCTCACTCACCCAGTGGGCAGCCTGTGATGGCGGAGACGGGTCACACTGCACGCCTGGCCCAGAACACAGGCTGGGAGATGTGTGGGGAGCGGACGAGTGACAGGCCAGTGATGAGAAGCCCTTCCTGCCTCTTGCAAGGGGCAGCAGAGGCTGCCTGCTCTCTGCTTGCCTTTCCTGGGGACTCGGGACTCCCTTCAGCCTCAACACCATGCTGCCATCAGAATGCACGGCCGGCTCCGGGCTGGGTGGCGGCTGCTGTCTGCCGGGTGATCAATGTGAATAATAAACGTTTAGAGTTAATAAGCTCGAGTTAACTTCTCTCGCTTCGGTGACTGATGGGCTTCCCGGAGCCCATAACTCACGCTGTCCACAGGCCTCCCTTCCCTCCGCGGCTGCCCAGCCCGGGCCTGCTGTGAAATGTTGCTCAGGGAGGAGCCAGGCTGGGGCCTTATTTATGGCTGGGACGGAGGGTTTTCAGGAAGCAGCAGGGTCTTTCTGGCTGGTTTCTGGCTCCAGGAAGATGGTTAGGAGTGGGGGAGGTGGGTGATCAATCTGCCACCAGCGACTGGGGGACGGTGGGTGATGTTTTTCCCCACCCAGACCTCCTGTTTCTCATCTGTCAAGGGAGATGATAAAAACCTGGGCTGTTCCAAGGATCAGAGATGTGATGGATATCTGGACAGTGCTGGACAGTGGGGAGCGGTTGGTCAGTTCTGTTCACAAATATGTGAAAAAACTGGAAGGAGAAGAGAAGGTAGCCATGAGTGGAGAGTGCAAAGGTCTTCAGACCCGCAGCCCCAGACCTCCCGGGGGCTTGCTAGAAGTGCAGACTCCTGGGCCCTGCCGCACCTGTCAGACCTGAGTCTGCACGTCAAGGTCCCTTGTGACTTCTGTGCGAGTTCCAGGTTGGGAACCGCAGGCCTAGGCCAGGCCTGATGCCTCAGTATCTGGAGCATCCATCCACCGGTCCCCTGACAAGGGCAGACATTGCTCATCAATCCCAGCACTCTGGCCAGCGGAGCCTGCAAATGGCCTCAGAATCCCTTTCTGCATAGCAGCCTCTGCCACTGCTCAGAGCTGGCCTGCCCGGGGGGAACCTGAGTGTTGTCCTGGTCCCCCAAATGTTTCACCCAGGTCAGGAAACCCAGCCCAGTCCCGTCTGCACAGTTTCTGGAGCCAGTACTGTTCACAGAACAGCGGAAAAGGCAGATGAGGGAAACTGAGACGGGGAGCCGGCGAGGCTCAGTGAGCAGAGGACTCCTGCCCGTGAAGGCGTGGCCACCAGCTTACCACCCCCGACCTACCATCCTTTGTTCATTATGATGACATGGCAAGAACTGCTCAAAATGGCTTTTTTTAAGAAAAAGTGTTGATATTTACTACTTTAATGATTAGAGCTCTAAAAACTTACTGTGGAAGTCAAAACAATACAGAAGTCACATAAAAGTACAGTACTCTTGCTCCTAGCGACCCTCTGGCCCCTGGCAGGGGTAAACAGTGTTAGCCGTTTGGTGACGAGTTCTTTCCATTTTACTCTTTGCTCTTTCAAAACATGTTTACAAAAATAAGATCACGCCATGTACCTGACTTGGCAACTTGTTTTTCTGTCCAGTAACATAAACAAGCAGGGTTCCAGGTCCGTGCATACGGCTGCCAAATATTTTATAGAATGAATATCCCAGGGTTCATTTAAGCACTGCCCTACTAACCAACATGCAGTGCATGGCCTTTTTTGTTTGTTTTAAAACAAATATTCCTGAACATAGCACCTTATGTGTCTGTATGGTTTTGCAGGATAAATTCTCCAAAGTGGAATTGCTGGATCAAAGGGCACACACATTTTAAACTTTAATAGAAACTGCAGATTTCTGTCCCAAAAGATTGTGGCAACTCACACTCCCACCGGCAGTGTCGAAACTGTTTGACTGCCTCCCACCTTGCTGGCACTGGAGGTCATCAATGTTTAACATTGTTTTCCAATCCAATGGGAGAGAGATGGCTCTCACTGTTCTTTTTGTTTGCAGCTCCACCACTGCCTGACTGAGGAGCAGCTTTATTGGCCATCTGCATTTCTGTAGAGAATGGACTGATCAGAGTCTTTGCCTGTTTCTCTTCCTTGATTTTTGTTGTGTGTTTTCAGGCACTCTGTGTATGTTACTATTAACTCTTTTTTTTCTCATACGTGATCCAACTCTGTGCCAAAAAAGAATTCTGAAAGAGGAACCAAGAGGAATAAATGCAAGTTCTTACTCTTGGGTCTGCAAACCCCCAGCACCTTGGACAAAGGAGGCGGGGCTTCTTGGCGGCTCGGTGCCAGCAATGAGGTGGGCAGTCAGTCTTGACACTGCTGCTGGGAGGGTGAGCTGCCACAGCTCAAGAGGAGTGACAGGGGGATCCAGCTTCTAAAACAGCTAAATGCGGACAGAGGTGCACCCAGAGAGAGACAGGGGGCTTAGAACACTGTGCCCGCTTCTGGGGAAGGCACTCAGCTCGGGGCTGCTGGAGGGGGGTGAAGAGGGGGCCAGAGCCCCCACCGCATGAGTGGCTGACCCCGCTCAGCTCGGAACCGAGCGAGGCTGTCCCAGGATGGAAGGAGCAGACGGGCTATGGGCCCGTGGGCAGAGTGAGGCTGCTCCCAGCTGAGAGGAAAGAGGGATTTTGTCTTTAACTTTCTCTTTTTCACATTGTATCTCAAGCCCCTCCTGCTTCACCTTCTCATGAAAGTGAAAAGGGAAAGCGTTAGTGGCCCAGCTGTGTCTCACTCTTTGCCACCCGTGGACTGCAGCCCGCCAGGCTCCTCTGTCCATTGAATTCCCCACAGAAGAATTCTGCAGTGCGTAGCCAATTCCTTCTCCAGGAGATCTTCCTGTCCCAAAGATCGAGCCTGGGTCTCCCACATTACAGGCAGCCTCTTCACCAGCTGAGCCGCCAGGGACGCCCCTTCTCATAGCGCTCGTGATGTCTACCAGGTTTCCCAGGCGACGCTAGCGGAAAGGAGCCCCCTGCCAATGCGGGAGATGCGAGTGATGCGGGTTTGGTCCCTGGGTAACATGTCTAGTCAAGGCTACGGTTTCCCCAGTAGTCATGTATGGATGTGAGAGTCGGACTATAAAACAAGCTGAGGGCCAAAGAACTGATGTTTTTGAACTGTGGCGTTGGAGAAGACTCTTGAGAGTCCCTTGGACTGCAAGGAAATCCAACCAGTTCATCTCAAAGGAGATCAGTCCTGAATATTCATTGGAAGGACTGATGTTGAAGCTGAAACTCCAATACTTTGGCCACCTGACGCAAAGAACCGACTCATTTGAAAAGACCCTGATGCTGGGAAAGATTGAAGGCAGGAAGAGAAGGGGACGACAGAGGATGAGATGGTGGGATGGCATCACCAACTTGATGGACATGAGTTTGGGTGAACTCCGGGAGTTGAGGATGGACAGGGAGGCCTGGCGTGCTGTAGTCCATGGGGTCACAAAGCTGTCTGAGCGCAGACATTTATATCTATTTTGTTCACCACTATGTCCCCTCCAAAAGTAATTTTACTGTTTCTCCCAGCCTGAGTTGTGCAGAAATGGGTTAGGCTGACCATAGGTAGTGAGCTCCCCATCAGAAGAGGNGGACAGAGAAGAGCCCGCCGAGACTGGAGGGCCGGGAGAAAAGGCTGGATCCCACTTCCTAGAGGAAATGGCCAGGGAATGAGAAGAAGGGCACAGGTATCACAGACAGAGGCAGACTCAGCGAGCGCCCCAAACACTCTCAATGACAACCTCTCGGCCACCCTGTACACGTGCCAACTAAGGGACCTGCCCCAACAGCTGCAGAGTGACGCATCACCGCCAGGATGTTCGCCACATTTATTTATCCAATCTCTATTTAGTAGACCCATTCACATTTTCAACTTAGATGGAATGAAGAGAAACTTCGATCACTGATTTGCCATTCATACGAGGTCACCACAGACTGCGGAGACGGAACGTAGAGTGACGCTGTTAAATCCTAGCCAAACACTGTTGCTTGCAAAGACCTTGAGCTTCAGGCCAAAGTCCCTTGGTTAAGAAGGGAGAAGCAAGTGTGACAGGTGTTAAAGATGGGGTCGCCCACTGGAGACCGCTGTTGTAATGGGAGGGCGGGAATTGGAAGGAAGGAGTGGCTTTCTCCCTCTGTGCTTCGACCCAAAATAAACTGCTTACAGCTGGTGACACAGCTGAGAAGCGGCCTTGAAAGCACTAGCGAGGTGAGGACTCCAGACATCCTCAGGGAGTCCCCTCCTGAACTCCCGCCCCACGTGACCAGCAGGCCAGCTTGGGGGAAGGGTCCCGGACCTCAGGCTGGGAGACCCCAGGATCTGAGCACGCCCCAGCTCTCAGAACCTCCTTTACAGCCTGCAGCTCCAGTGCTGCACGTCTCCTGAAAGCTCCTCCTGAGCGGAGAGGTCCCCTTGCTCCCTCTTCGCCTGCAGAGGTGACGCGTGCCACTGGACCTGGGAGAGGTGGCATCAGCCCATTCCCCTGGGCGGCTACAGGGCACGGTCCCTCACCCTCGCCCCCAGGCAGCCTCTCCACTGGAACGGCACCTCCATCCTTTCAGAACACTGGAGTCACACCGAATCTCCTTCTCCTCTCTGCAGCCCAAACCCAGCCTGTTAGGAAATCCTGTTGGCTTCATCTTCAAAACACATCCACACTCTTCCAGACGCCTCCTCGCCCCCAGACTATTCTTCCCAGCACTGGAGGAGGAGGGACTCATGTTAGTATTTCTGAGGGAAATTGTTGCTTTTTATTCTTCTGACATTCTCCTCTCCTTCCCTCTTTTTTTTTTTCCTCTTTCCCCTTTGAGTCTCTTTTCCCATTTCCAGCATTTTAATCTCATGCAAAGAGTTGACTCACTGGAAAAGACTCTGATGCTGGGAGGGGTTGGGGGCAGGAGGAGAAAGGGATGACAGAGGATGAGATGGCTGGATGGCATCACCGACTTGATGCACATGAGTTTGGGTGAACTCCGGGAGTTGGACAGGGAGGCCTGGTGTGCTGCGATTCATGGGGTCGCAAAGAGTCGGACACGACTGAGCGACTGAACTGAACTGAACTGAATCTCTGTCCTAAGCACAAACTTTGTATACAAAAGGCTTGAGTTCAGATCCTGGCTCTGCCATTTACTGTACAACTTTGGGCAAGTTATTTAACTTTTCAGTGTTTCAATTTCCACTTCTAAAAAATGGAGAGGCTAGAAAAGTAAAGTCAGAGATACTATCCGAGGTCAACACTTAGTCACTCTAAAGCTACTCAGATCAAGACAGGAAGGTACTGGCAAAAGAACAGACGGATTGGTGCAACAGAAAGGAGAGCCCGGAACAGACCCACAAAGATATAATCAACTGATCCTTGACAAAGAGCGAAGCAACACAATGGGGGAAAGACAGTCTCTTTAACAAATGGTGCTGGGACAACTGGACATCTACACGCAAAGAAAAACAACTAGACCCAGACCCCACACCCTCCTACAAGAAGTGACTCAAAGTGGGCACTTCCCTGAAGGTCCAGTGACTTAGACTTGCGCTCCCAATGCAGGGGGCCTGGGTGCGATCCCTGGTCACGGAACCGGATTTCACTCACCATAACTCAAACTGAAGACCCCACGTGCCACCAGTGAGACCCAGTGCAGCCAAATAAATAAATACACAGAAATAAACATTAAAAAAGGAATTAACTCACAATGGGGGACCGACCCGAATATAAACTGCCAACTACAAAACTCCTAGAAGGTAACTGAGCGGAAAACCGGAAAGACCTTGGGTACGGTGATATCTTTCTAAATACAACACAAAAGGCACCATTCCTGAAAGAAATAACTGGTAGGCTAGGTTTCACTCAAATTAAAAACTTTCACTCTGCAAAAGACAGTGTCAAGACAATGAAAAGGGACACTGGGAGAAGAATATTTGCGAAAGACACCTTAAAAAGAGTTATTCAGAATATGCAAACAACTCTTAAAACATAACAACAAATCAACAACCTGACTGAATGATAGGCAAAGGGGGCTTTCCTGGTGGTCCAGTGGTTAGAAGCCCGTCTTGCAATGTAGGACACATGGGCTTGTCCCTGGTCTGGAAAGATCCCAGCTGCCACAGGGCAGCTGAGTCCAGGCACCACATCCTCGGAACCTGCACTCCAGAGCCCGCGAGCCACCACCACGGAGCCCTCTGCTGCAACTCCTGAAGCCTGCACCGTGGAGCCTGTGCTCTGCGACGAGAGGAGTCACCGCCACGGGAAGCCCCCGCCCCACAACCAGAGTGTAGCCCCCGCTCGCCACAACTGGAGAATACCCGAGCGCAGCAACAGACACCCAGCAGTCAAAAGTAGATAAATGACAAAAGCAGGGGAAAAATATAGGCGAAACATCTAAATCGACACCTCACAAAAAAAGATATGCAGATGGTGAATAAGCATATATGAAGAGACGCCCAAGATCATATGCCACGATGAAAGTGGAAGTTAAAACCACGAGATAATACTGCGCTGTTAGAATGGCCCAAAGCAGTGCACTGACGCCACCAACGTGGAGCAACAGGAGCAACCAGCTCCTTGCTGGTGAGAATGCAAAGTGCTTCGACCATTTTGTAAGACAGTGGTGGTTTCCTACAGAACTGAACACACTTTTACCATGTGTCGTAGTAATTGCCTTCCTTGGTGTTTACACAAATGAGTTGAAAAGCTGTTTTTGAAACATAAATTAAAACCTGTACATGGATATTCCAGCAGCTTTATTGCTCATAGCCGCCCAAGCTTGGAAGCAACTAAGGTATCCTTCAGTGCGCGAATGAATAAACTGTGGCCCATCCAGATGACGAAAAATTATTCTGTGCTAAAGTGAAGTGAAGCGCTGAAGAACTCATGCTCTTGAACGGTGGTGTTGGAGAAGACTCTGGAGAGTCCCTTGGACTGCAAGGAGATCCAACCAGTCCATCCTGAAGGAAATCAATCCTGAATATTCGTTGGAAGGACTGATACTGAAGTTGAAGCTCCAATACTTTGGCCACCTGATAGGAAGAGCTGACTCACTGGAAAAGACCCCGATGCTGGGAAAGACTGAAGGCGGCGGGGAGAAGGGGACGACAGAGGGTGAGATGGTTGGATGGCATCGCCGACTCAACGGACTCAGTCAGTTTGAATCAACTCCGGGAGAAGGTGAAGGACAGGGAAGCCTGGCGTGCTGCAGTCCATGGGGTCACAAAGAGTGGGACAGGACTTAGTAACAACAACAAAAAGAAATGAGCTACCAAGCCGTGAAGACAGGGAGAAAGCCTGAATGTGCATAATCAAGTGAGAGCAACCAGTCTGAAAATGTTAGAAACTGTATGATTCCAACTTCATGACCTGGAAAGGAAGAAACCCTGGATGTGAGGCTCGAGGGCAAGCAGCACGGAGGGTGCTCTGTGAAACTACTCTCTGACACTATGCTGGTGCATTCGGCATCGTTACATCTTCGTCCAAGCCCACAGAACGTGCATTGCTGAGCGTGAACCCTAATGTCAACTACTGGCTTGTGTGATACAGGCGTGGCAGTGTGGGTTCACCAGTTGTAACATGTACACCACTCTGGGATGTGGGGGTCGTGGGGTTGGCGGTGCAACGATGATGGGGAGGAAGGCTGTGCCCGTGTGTGTGGTGGGGACTGGGAGGGAGTCAGGAGTAAATGGGAACTGTCCGTGCTTTCTGCTCAGTTTTGCTGTGAACCTAAAACTGCTCTAAAAAAATAAAGCTTATCTTTAAAAAAAAAATTAGAAACAGAGTCCCTTCCTTCTGGCTCTAATGTCACACCTGAACCCTGAACCGGGGCACACGGGGCAGCTCCTAGTGCAGAGTCTGAAAGAAGCGTTCATTAATTCGAAGACCAAACGGTGGGGGCTTCTGACCGGGCTGTGGAGCGCTGTGCACACACGGGCCTGCGCCTGGGAACTCTGGCTTTTCCTTTTCCCCCAAGAAACCATCTCTGCTCTTTGCTATGAGCAGCCCCCCTGCTCAAGCCTGCACCCCAAATTCTCACTGTAGACAGGTCCTGTCCCCAGTCCTCAAAGCCAGTGGCTTTCAACTTCTTGGGACTCATCTCCCAGGGAGGAAAGGTTTTACACAGTGAGGACAAAGAGCCCACAGCCATGGTGGCTGCCCGGCTCCTGAGCGCTCCAGAGCTCCTCCTGCATTTCTCCCGACAACGGAGGCGTGGGACAGACAGGGAAACCGAGGCCGGAAGGTGGCGCGACGCGTTCGCAGTCACAGGCCCGGGCTGGGTCTGGGCTTCTGACCCCTACACTCGAGGTGACTGAGATAAAGCTTGTGGCTTCACTAGCCACCATGAACCCTGTTTCCTATCCCAGCTCTCTTTTTAAAAATGCGGATCACAGCCCCGTAAATGGATTCCGCAGCTCACTGGTGGTTCGTCGCCTGCAGGTCCCCAGCAGGGTGTGCTGCTCGCCGAGACTCCGAGCGCCGCCGGGGCCCGCGCCCACTGGGTCCTCCCCAGCCTACCAGCACCCCTCCCTGCTCCCCTCATCCTATCTCACTTTCCCCCAGCCCCACAGGGCCAGGAACAGAAAGACCCCATTTCTCTCCCACATGTGAGCTGACAGCTCTGGGCAGCCTCCCCGTCCCTGAAGCCTCAGAACCGAGGAAACAGCGGAGGGTCCGCCCCCATCTCCCCAGTGGGGAAAGTCATTGTGATGCAGCCTGCAGAGGAGCCTCGTCTGGAGGGGCTTTCATTTCCGCAGGCGGAGCTCAGGGCGGAGGAGATGGCTCACAGATAGGGAGCGTTGCTTCAGAAGCCAGCCAAGCTCATTAACCCTTGATGGGGCTGGAGGCTGGGAGGCAGCCGGCAGGCGGGCCCTGCAGCAGAGCTTGGCACTGGGGTGGGGGTGGGGGGCTCTTCGGTTACTTATTTATTAGTAAATAGCTACTCTCAGCCACGCACACTGAGCACGAGCTGAACCTTTCCTCTGCATGATCACATGGAATCCACCCACAGCCCTGGAAGGCTGCAACCGGGATCGTCCCCACTTTACAGAGGGGAAAGTGGAGGCCCAGAGACAAAATCGCTTGCCCACAGTCCAAAGGCCTGGATGGGAGGAGCACAGGGTTTTGTTTTCTGGAGGGGGAGACACTTTCGGGTTCCCAGGGAGGGATGTCAGGACCTCAGAGGACTCCCCGAGCCAACCACAGCCTCTGGGGTGAGCTCCCCGCTCTGTCTCCGGCCTCTCTGCACTCCTAGCATTAATGCTGCTGCGCTGCACGTCTCGAGCCAGGTCTCTCCACTCCGGCTGCGCTTTATCACCTGCACTGCTGTGCGGGCAGCCTGGCCCACCACTCCTCACTGCACCTCGGTGAAGCCACACTGGGTCTGTTAATTCCTCTATCGATTCTTGGTTGGCTGCTCTACGCAGATGAGCGACCACCTGCAAACTGTGACCATTTCATGATTTCCCTTCACACCCGTGTAACTCTTTGCTATGGACGTTTGTGCGTCTCCTCAAAGTTTATGGAATGGAGCCCTAACCTACAATGTGGTGGTATTTGGAGGTGGGCCTTTTAGAGGTAACCAGGTTTAGACAGGGCTTCCCAGGGGGCCCGAGTGGAGAAGAACCGCCTGCCAGTGCAGGAGATGTAAGAGATGCAGGTTCGATCCCTGGGTCAGGAAGATCCCCTGGAGGAGGGAATGGCACCCCTCTCCAGTCTGCTTGCCTGGAGAATCCCGAGGACAGAGGAGCCTGGCGGGCGACAGTCCACGGAGTCGCAGAGTCGGACACGACTGAGCAACTTCGCACAGCACACCGCACAGGTTTCAGACGGGGTCACGGGGGTGGAGCCCCGTCAGGAGACTGGGGCCGTAAGAGAGGAGGAGACCAGCGATGTCTCTGTGTGCACACACCGAGGAAAGCCAGGCCCAGAGACAGAAGCCTCGCCAAGAGCAAGAAACAGCACCCACTCCAGGGTGCTTGCCTGAGAAATCCCAGGGACAGAGGACCCTGGCGGGCTGCAGTCCACGGGGTCGCAGAGAGTCGGACACGACTGAGGGCTGAGCACCGAGCACACGGAGGTTTCAACAGCAGTACACTCAGCTTGCTCCTAACTTCACAGAGCAGCAGTTAGAAGCGGACATGGAACAAGCGACTGGACAAAAGAGGGAAAGGCGTGCATCAAGGCAATATCCTGTCACCTAGCTTATTTAACTTCCATGCAGGGTGCACCATGCAAAACGCTGGGCTGGATGACTCCCAGGCTGGAATCAAGATTGCTGGGAGAAACATCAACAACTTTAGATATGCAGATGACACACAGCACCCTAAACGCAGAAACTAAAGAGGAGCTAAAGAGCCTCTTGGCACTCCAGTAATCTTGCCTGGAAAGTCCCATGGACTGAGGAGCCTGGTGGGCTACAGTCCATGGGGTCGCAAAGAGTTGGTCACGAATGAGCAACTTCACTTTCACTTTCAAAGAGCCTCTTGATGAGGGTGAAAGAAGAGAGTGAAAAAGCTGGCTTAATCGCCAGTCTAGGTTCGATGCAGGATACAGGATGCTTGGGGCTGGTGCACTGGGATGACCCAGAGAGATGGTATAGGGAGGGAGGTGCGAGGGGGGTTCAGGGAACTCACGTACACCCGTGGCGGATTCATGTCGATGTATGGCAAAACCAGTACAGTATTATATAGTAAAATAAAGTTAAAAAAACAACAACCCAACATTCAAAAAATTAAGATCATGGCATCCACTCCTATCACTTCATGATAAACAGGTGGGGTAAAAGTGGAAACAGTGACAGACTTTATTTTCCTGGGCTCCAAAATCACTGCAGACGGTGACTACAGACATGAAATTAAGACACTTGCTCCTTGGAAGAAAAGCTACGACCACCCTAGACAGAATATTAGAAAGCAGAGACATCACTTTGCCGACAAAGGTCCATCTAGGCAAACCTGTGGTTTTTCCCGTAGTCGTCCACGGACATGAGAGTTGGAGCATAACAAGGCTGAGTGCCGAAGAATGGATGCTTTCAAACTGTGGTGCTGGAGAAGACTCTTGAGAGTCCCTTGGACAGCAAGGAGATCAAACTTGTCAATCTTAAAGGAAATCGACCCTGAAAGTTCATTGGAAGCACTGACGCTGAAGCTGAAGCTCCAATACTTTGACCACCTGATGCAAAGAGCCAACTCACTGGAAAAGACCCTGATCCTGGGAAAGACTGAGGGCAGGAGGAGAAGTGGGCAGCAAAGGTTGAGATAGCATTATCAACTCAATGGACATGAGTTTGAGCAAACTCTGGGAGACAGTGAAGGGCAGGGAAGGCTGGCGTTTTGTAGTACATGGGATCGCAAAGAATCAGACACAACTGAATGACTGAACAACAGCAACAACATGCTAACATCATACTCAATGGTAAAGAGCTGAAAGCCTTTTCTAAAAATCAGGAAAAAGACAAGGATGCCCACTCTCACCACTTCTATTTAACACAGCATTGGAAGTGTAGCCACAGCAATCTGACAAGTGAATTCAGTGAAGCTGTGGAATACAAGATCAATATACATAAATCTGTTGAGTTTTTAAATATATTCTAATAATGAGTTCCTTTGCTTTTCGCTTCTCCTTTTTTCACAGCTATTTGTAAGGCCTCCCCAGACAGCCATTTTGCTTTTTTGCATTTCGTTTCCATGGGGATTGTCTCGATCCCTGTCTCCTGTACAATGTTACGAACCTCATTCCATAGTTCATCGGGCACTCTGTCAGATCTAGTCCCTTAAATCTATTTCTCACTTCCACTGTATAATCATAAGGGATTTGATTTAGGTCATACCTGAATGGTCTAGTGGTTTTCCCTACTTTCTTAAATTTCAGTCTGAATTTGGCAATAAGGAGTTCATGATCTGAGCCACAGTCAGCTCCTGGTCTTGTTTTTGCTGACTGTATAGAGTTTCTCCATCTTTGGCTGCAAAGAATATAATCAATCTGATTTTGGTGTTGACCATCTGGTGATGTCCATTGTAGAGTCTTCTCTTATGTTGTTGGAAGAGGGTGTTTGCTATGACCAGTGCATTCTCTTGGCAGAACTCTATTAGCCTTTGCCCTGCTTCATTCTGTATTCCAAGGCCAAATTTGCCTGTTACTCCAGGTGTTTCTTGACTTCCTACTTTCGCATTCCAGTCTCCTATAATGAAAAGGACATCTTTTTGGGGTGTTAGTTCTGAAAGGTCTTGTAGATCTTCATAGAACTGTTCAACTTCAGGTTCTTCAGTGTTACTGGTTGGGGCATAGACTTGGATTACTGTATTGAATGGTTTGCCTTGGAAACGAACAGAGATCATTCTGTTGTTTTTGAGACTGGATCCAGGTACTGCATTTCAGACTCTTTTGTTGACCATGATGGCTACTCCATTTCTTCTAATGGATTCCTGCCCGCAGTAGTAGATATAATGGTCATCTGAGTTAAATTCACCCATTCCNCCAACCAGTCCATTCTGAAGGAGATCAGTCCTGGGTGTTCTTTGGAAGGAATGATGCTGAAGCTGAAACTCCAGTACTTTGGCCACCTCATGTGAAGAGCTGACTCATTGGAAAAGACTCTGATGCTGGGAGGGATTAGGGACAGGAAGAGAAGGGGACAACAGAGGATGAGATGGCTGGATGGCATCACAGACTCGATGGACGTGAGTCTGAGTGAATTCCAGGAGCTGGTGATGGACAGGGAGGCCTGGTGTGCTGCGATTCATGGGGTCGCAAAGAGTTGGACACGACTGAGCAACTGAACTGAACTGAATAATGAGTTATCAGATAAAGATCTTTTTTCTTTTCTTTTTTTTTTTTCAGAAAAAGAAAGTAAAAGAAGCAAGTTCATTTAAAATCACATGAAAAAGAATAAAATACCTAGGAATAAACTTAAACAAGGAGGTGAAAGACCTATACTCTGAAAACTATAAAAAACTGAAGATGATACAAAGAAATGAAAAGATATCCTGTGCTCTTGGATTGGAAGAATTAATATTAAAATGGACATACCACCCAAAGCAATCTACAGATTTAATTCAATCCCATTAGAATACTCATGACATTTCTCACAGTACTAGAACAAATAATCCTAAAATTCATAGGGAACCACACAAGACCCTGAATTGCCAAAGCAATCTTGATGAAAAAGAACAAAGCTGGAGGGATCCACTCCCAGACTACAAAGCTACAGTCATCAAAGCAGCGTGGCACTGGCGCAAAACCCGACAAACAGATCAGCGATCCGAACAGACAGCCTAGGAATAAAGCAGCGCACCAAGGCCAGTTCTTCCACAACACGGGAGGCAAGAACATACCATGCGGAGAAGACGATCTCTTCAAAAAGTGGTGCTGGGCAGCTCCATGTAAAATAAGAAGATGAGAACGTTTTCTCAAACAAGATACAAAAAGAAATTCAAAATGGATTAACGTCCTGAATGGAAGACTGAAACCCTAAAACTCCTAGAAGAGAACATAAGCAAAATACTCTGACACAAACTACAGCAATATTTTGGGGGTCCATTTCCTAAGGCAAAACAAATAAGAACAAATATAACAAATGGACCTAACTAAACTTAAAAGCTTTTGCACTGCAAAGGGAACCATTGACAAAACAAAAGACAACCCACGGAATGGGAGAAGTGCTGTGACCAACAAGGAGTAAATATCCAAAGTACACAAACAGCTCTTACAACACAATATAAAATAAAATAAAGTAAATAATTTTTAAAATGGGAAGATTTTGAATGGACCTTTTCCCAAAGAATACAGATACCAAGCACATAAAAAGATTCTCAGGGTTGCTCACAGAGACATGCAAGTTGAAGCCGCAGTGTGGTGTCGCCTCACGCCTGTCAGAAGAGCTACCATCAAGAAGTCTACAGATCACACGTGTGGAGAGGATGCGGAGGAAGGGGACCTTAGTACATTGTCGGTGGGACTGTAAATCTGGGCGGTCACTATGTAAAACAGTCTGCTGCTGCCGCTGCTGAGTCGCTTCAGTCGTGTCCGACTCTGTGCGACCCCAGAGACGGCAGCCCACCAGGCTCCCCGGTCCCTGGGATTCTCCAGGCAAGAACACTGGAGTGGGTCGCCATTTCCTTCTCCAATGTATGAAAGTGAAAAGTGAAAGTGAAGTCGCTCAGTTGTGTCCCCACTCTTGGCGACCCCAGGACTGCAGCCTACGAGGCTCCTCCATCCATGGGATTTTCCAGGCAAGAGTACTGGAGTGGGGTGCCATTGCCTTCTCCGGTATGGAGGTTCTTTAAAACACTAAAAATAGAAATCCCATATGATTCAGCAATTCTACTCCTGGGTCTATATCTGGAAAAAATGGAAACACTAACTTGAAAAGGGACATGCACCCCAACGTTCACAGCAGCACTATTTACAACAGTCAAGACATGGGAGCCACCCAAGGGCTCATGAGTGGACACAGACGCCACACACACACACACACATACACACACACACATACCCCCCCACACACACCCCCACACACACCCCACACACACGCACACACATACCCACACACAGGAGTATTACGCAGCCATAAAAAAGAACAGAATTCTGCCACTGGCAACAATGCAGACGGACCTAGAGAATATTATGCTTAGTGAAATAAGTCAGAGAATGATAAATACTGTGTGCCATTTATATGTGAAATCTAGAAAACACGAATGAATGTATGGGGGGTGGGGGGGAAAGCCTCACACAGGAAACAAGCCAGCAGTTTACCCAAGGGGAGGGAAAGGGGAGGGCAAAGGGCAGGAAGGAGAGCACGAGATACAAACTACCACAGGTAAAGCAGGTAAGGAATAAGAACATATTGTATAGCACAAGGAATTATAGGCATTATCTTTTAATAACTTTTAATGGAGTATAATCCGTAAAAATACTGAATCACTGTGCTGTACACTGGAAATTAATATTGTAAATCAACTATACTTCAATAAAATTAAAGTTAAAAAAATACTGAGTCTTCTAATACACAAATTATATATTTCTATTTATTTGCCTTTAATTGTTCCTGTTTTTAATAAAATTGAAGTAAAATTTACAGTTTTTACCACTTTAAAGTGTACAGTCCAGTGGCTTTCAGTATGTCGAATGTTACGCAAGCACACCACTAATTCCAGAACATGTCCATCACCCCCAAAAGCAGCCCATACTTCTTACACAGTCAGCCTTCATGCTACATCCCCTAGTCCTTGGCAACCACTAATCTGCTCTCTGTCTCCGGTGATTTGTCTACTGTGTATACTTAATGTATGTGGATCCATACAATATGTGGCTTTTGGGGTTTGGCATAATGACTTTGACGTTCCTCCACGTGAACCTTGATCCTTTCAAGGCTTGTTTTCTTATATTTCTAAAATTAAGGTGCAATTTATATATAGTAAAAAAAGAAAATCACTGCTTTAGGTATACACTTCCATGAGTTCTGACAAATGCATACAATCAGGGAACCTCTGCCATTATCAAGATATAAAGTAATCCCGTCACTGCCCCCTTCCGAAATTCCCTCCTATCTTTTGATGTTATCCCCTTCCAACCACTTATCTATTTTTTCTTTCCCTATAGTTTCAACAAGGGTTTTTCTTAGTTTATTCCCATCCCAACTGCCTGGCTTTTCTGGGGTCTCCAGGTCTTCTGACTGGTTAGAACTTGAGTATCTCTCAGTGGTCTGTTCACAGTGCCCTGGAGTTCTTTTTGTTGTTGTTGTTTTTAAATTTATTTAATTGGAGGCTAATTGTTTTACAATATTGTAGTGGGTTTTGCCATACATTGACATGAATCAGCCATGGGTGGACACGTGTTCCCCATCCTGCAGTTACCTGGCTTCGTGAAGCCACGCCCTCAGCAAGTGCAGTTTAACTTTCTGTAGAGATTCAAGGAAACCTCTGTGCAGACTCCTAGAGCCCTCTCTGCATAGCTAGCTCC